>CAJNSZ010000221.1:130731-152912 GCA_905329745.1 Rotaria sp. Silwood2
TGATACGAAAATATGTTTACCGGATAATGCTGTTCATATTAACATTGATTATGAACAACTAAACAGAGTGACACACAATTTTACAAGAGATATAACACGAATCAATTGTGCAAAACTGACTTCTTTATGTTTGAATGGTCGTCGACTTCCTAACTATGCAAAAGACTATTTTCCACATGTATAAATATCGATTATTATCAATGATTATGTAAAATAAATTGATTTGTGTAGAATAAAAGTATTAAAATAGAGACAGGATTTATTTCATATTTGATTGAAAAGACTCGCAACTATGTATGTATAAGAAGAATCACACATGATAACACAGGACTGATTAAAAAAATGTTATTTTATAGAAAAAAAAATTCGGAATAATAGCTCAAAGTCGAGTTATTCGATACCATATAACATGAAATATGTATTTTAGAATTGAAAATAAATAGAGAGCTGAAAACTCTAAAACAAAAAGCTGTTAATATAATTTATGTTGGATTCAAATCTTGAACAAGAAATATTTGTTCTATTTAGAGAATAAGGTGTTGTATACGACAGCTTTTTAAATTTGTCTCTATATAGTTATACTGTTTCATTTTAATAATTCGGAAAAAGATACAGTAAACCTCACTTTTGAGGTTATAGCTGTGACGATCTGTAAGAAAATCAAGTAAAATCATTTTACTTAAGAATTATTTGTTTCTAAAATGTAGAGTTTATTATAAGCATAGGTTTTATGTAGCACTCTATCTAACTTCTGTATAGAAGAAAGGGAATGTTGTGTAAATTTATGATGAACTAGCTGAAGTATCCGGCCTTGCCCGGGAAAATTCGATATTGTATGCTTGATATATTAGAAAATTTAAGATGAACTATGTGCATTGAAATACAGTTTTTATTGTGAAGCTGTTTGATACACACTGGCATGTGAAACCTCCTCCTTTTCCTCCTTTTCCTCCTTTTCCCATATACGTGTCCTCCTTCTCCTCCTTTTCACATCGGAATCCTCCTATTCCTCCTTTTTATCACTTAAGTTGTGGAATCAGTATTTTGAATATTTTAAACAAAAACGTTTGGTGATTCTACAATTCAGAAGATATTTGAAGTGATTGAGTATAGTACTGCAACAAAAAAATATCTTTTAATTTTCAACGAAGATCAGTCTTAATTTCGAGTTTTCGACAACTTAAAGTGTCATCTTCACGCATTAACTAGTAGGAATTTAAAAAGATTATATATATATATAGGTGATTCTGGTGTCTATTATAGCAGGGTTGCCACCTGTGTCGCTAGGATCTACGTCGTTTTCCGATTTACTCACGTTGACTGTAGCGATCACCTGGCAACCCTGTGTCTATTGTACCGTTTTTTTTTGAAAATGGTCGAAAAAAAGGTAAACGGTTGAACTTTAGAGTATTATCAGAGGATATAGAATACTGTAAAGTATAAGAAAAATTGGTTTTGCAAACTACCACTTTTTTCTTTATGTCTGATTTAAAGACCGAATAGTTACTAGTAACTTATTAAGGGATATGTTAAATTATTCAAGTGAAACATAATGACATTCAGGAATCAACATGATCCTATAGGTTTCAGAGTATTTGCTTCCAAGTTACAGATCCAAAAGAACCCCAAAAATGATTAATTTTAAAGAAATTTTTTTTCAGATTTTCAATCTCGTACGAGGGTGGTATAAACTAGAGAATGAAGCATTTCACAGTATCCATTAAATTAATTTCTTCAAGAATGACTTAGAGTCTTGATATTTGAAAGATATCTTTTATGCTTCAATTGTCATCTGTGGTAAAAGAATCAACTACTAACTCTTAGTAATTCGGCCAGAAGCTGAACATGAGGGGTGGGACAAACAAGGCAAAGGTTTATTTCCGATTTTTCTGAATTTCTATAGTTAGAACGTAGCTAGAAACTTGATATTTATAATGCAAGGTACACTCGCTAATTTACATTAATGCTAAAAAAATCAACTCTCAATTCTTTATAGCTGGGTCAGGCGATATTCACAAAGGGGTAGGACATTTGACTGTATTTTTCAAATTACTCTCTCCAGAAATGAGCTACATCGTTCGTATTTGCAACTTAAGTCATGCCTCTGAATTGACATATATGACAAAATACTCAGCATTGAATTCCTTGTAATTTGCCCAGGAACTACTCATAAGAAGGCGGGACAAAATACCGATCACGTTCTAATAAACGTCAATAAAATGGACATTATTAAATAACTCAATGAGCTAGGAATTTACGTCTTTCAGCAATCGATAGTGCTTAGATTGATGAATCTATTTATATAAAAAAAATCTAAACTAGAGTGTCTATTGACTTTACAGTAGGATCAAAAGGAGATGGGACAGTTTTTTTAGATTTTTCTGGAATCACCAACAAAAATTTAGTTTCTGATGAAACTAAGATAGCTGAATTCAAAACGAGGTTACCAGTGGAAACAGCATTGAAACTGCAATAAAAAAGCTATTTAAAGAACCATTACTTTTTTGTTTCGAGTCAAAAAAAGACGGAAAAAGAAAAAAGCATGTATTAGAACCCACCATGAAAACACATAGAAAATGAATAAAAATCCAGTTAATTTTCTACCCTGATCGCGAACAATAATAGATGGAAGCTTGATTTTAGCAGCACACAAATCACATGATAGATATATACTTTGCTATTAATTTTAAACATTTATGCCAAATAGGAGCTGAGAAATTAACATGACCATTTTTAGTGCCCAAACAGTACAATAGACACCAGATTCACCTATATATATATATGTTTTTAATGTGTAACATCGAAAGATAATACAATTACAATTAATTACAAAGAACACGAAAGAAGAGAAAAGAGCAAAAGAAACACAGAATAACATTATATAATAATTATGCAACATTTTTCGTTGTTTCTTTTCTTCTTTTTTGTTCCTTCTGACAAATTATACTTATATTATCTTTTGATGTAACATGTTAAGAACATATATATATATATTATATTCCTATATGGCCATTTCCTGCCGATTAAAACCTATACTTAATCATTTCAAGAAAATTATTAAATAACTACATTCTCGTTAGATGCCTCTTAACGCAACAAATTTATAAACAAATATTTGTTGAAATTGTATTAAATACTTTTTTACTCTTTTCAAAGTACTAATGAGCTTGAATTTGCATAGGATCTCTTTTTCATGAGAAAACAGAAATCCTCCTTTTTTCCTCCTTTTTTTATGCCAGATCCTCCTAAAAATGTTCAGTAAAAATCCTCCCTATTCCTCCTTTTTTGGAACATAGCGTTCACATGCCAGATACACAATATTTTTAGTTTTCGCAACAGGGGCAAAGACATACAAATTCTTCCCTGTTCCAACTCTTGAACACGCTACGTAAAGTTGACCATGCGGAAGTAAGGAGTCTCTAGGTTAATGCCAGTAACCTTAAGGCACTGCTCTTGAGCTTTATTGATGGACATTGCAAAGGCGAGACGCACTGGACACTGCAGACGTTTGAATTCAAAGAGCATATCAGAAGAAATGATGGGTATTCGTGGTATGAATACATCCTCGCCCTTTGCGCAGCCTGTCAAGATGATTGCTTCAATAATATGGAGCATCAGACTTTTAACACATAATCATGTGCCATTGCATAGTCTTGGGTGCGTTCAGATTTCTCAGGAGCATAATGGGAGAACCGATCTTGAGCACCAGATTATGTGGTGACATCCCAGGGGGCTCGAGAGAGTTCAAAAATTCGGTGGGATACTGAATTGTCTGGTCAACATCCACAACTGTGTCAACCGACTTGTACGATGTAACTTCTCGAGGCAACTGTTGTTGAATCTGTACGTTGATGATATTTACGCTGTCATTTTTTGGAGCAAGAATGGCACGTTCACAAAGCCATTTGTAATCGTTAAAATGGTGCTGGATATTTGGAAAAACACTGGTTTTCAGTGCTTCAATGGACTCTACTATATTGCAAAAGTTGTTTGTGATGCTAACGAGTCCACTGATCGAGTCAATCGGCACCTTTCCATCACCGAAGGCTAGCAGTTGTTGAGCAAAATGACCAACAGACACATCACCCTGTAAGTGAACTCGCATGTTGGTTTTGAGTTCCAGTTTGCATACATCTCTCCAGAGATATGACGCTTACAAGCAAGCTTTAAGTTCATCAGCCATTGTTCCTTTTGGAATGACGGGTAGTGTTTGACGAAAATCACCTGCTAGGAGTACAACAACTCCACCCATAAGTGTTTGATTATCTTGTAGGTCTTAAAGAGTTCGATCTAGAGCCTCTAATGCGTGTTTGTGAGACATTGTACACTCATCCCATACAATAACTTCACACTCTTGGAGCACCTTGGCTTGTCCTATTCTTTTGCTAATGTTGCAAAGAGGAGTTTCTGAATGTGAAAAGTTACGAGGCAGCTTGAGTGTTGAGTGAGCAGTACGACCACCATGAAGTAATGTGGTAGCAATTCCAGAAGAGGTCATGGCAAATTGCAATTTTCGATTGCTGTTGGATTTTAGCTAACAAGGAAATGTCCCTAACTGTGTTCTCGAGTTTCCTCATACAGCAACTATAAATGTTTAATTATTACTATTTGAAATATTTCGAATTTTGAGAAAGATGATACACGATATTCATCGTAAATATTATTTATATGTATTAATTAGGCTAGATAAATTCTAAATCTAGTGTATTCATTCTTGGCCAATGGTAGACATAATGATGCTGCAATAGCCAAAAATGTTTTCATTAACAATGAACAATTTGATTTCTTCTTTTAAATGTCTAATTTTCTCAAAGAAGTCAATCACTCTCATTATCTTATTAAAATGAAATGGATACACTTCGAATTTCGTGTTTTTTTTTAAATTTACATTACAACTAGATAGTTAATGAAAAGAACAAGCAATGACACATTATCTCTGTCAAACTATTTCAAATTTAAGCGTTCTTTTTGTTGATGATCACTTGAACAATCATCTGTATACTTATCAGCACTTATGTACAAAACAAGTAACACCGTCAACATAGTAAATGGGGAAAAAAGAAAGGTAACAACAATGCTAATGAGTCGCAATGGAGTAATGTAGTTTTAAAAGTGTNAGCTGTTGCTGAATCTGTAAGTTGATGGCATTCACACTGTTATTTTTAGGAGCAAGAATAGCACGTTCACAAAGCCATTTCTGATCGTTGAAATGGTGCCATATATTTGGGAACACACTGATTTTCAGTACTTTAATTGACTCTACTACATTGCAAAAGTTGTTGGGAATGCTGATGAGTTCACTGGTCGGGTCAACTAGTACTTTTCCATCACCAAGAGTGAACAGTTGTTGAGCGAAATGCCCAGCAGACACGTCACCTTGCAAGTCAACTCGCATGCTGGTTTTGAGTCCCCGTTTGTGAACATGTCTCCAGAGATATGAAGCTTTCAAGCAAGCTTTAAGTTCATCGATCATTGTTCCCTTTGGAATAATAGACAGCGTTTGACGAAAATCACCTTCTACGGGTACAACAACTCCACCCATAAGTTTTGCATTGCCGCGAAGATCTTAAAGAGTTCGATCCAGAGCCTCCAATGGGTATTTGTGGGATATTGTGCACTCATCCCACACAATAACTTCACACTCTTGCAGAATCTTGGTTTGTCCTGTTCCTTTGCTGATGTTGTAGAGAGGACTTTCAGAATGTGAAAGGTTAAGAGGCAGCTTGATGGTTGAGTGAGCAGTACAACCACCGTGAAGAAATGTGGCAGCAATTCCAGGAGAGACCATTGCAATTGCAATTTTCGATTGCTGTCGGATTTTAGCTAAGAGCAAGTTGATGATAAATGTCTTTCCTGTTTCACCTGGTGCGTCAAGAAAAAGTATTCCACCGGTTTTTCTATTCATCAGGTCCAAGATGGGATTGTAAGCAGATCTCTGCTCTATCACCAGCAGTGGCTCATTTGCTGACACATATTTATCCAACTCGTTCACGTCGTAGCTTGTTTCTCTGAGCATTTCTCTGCTCAATCGATCACCAAGATTTCTTTCAGAAGTGGGAAGACCTAGTTGCTTGAGGTCTTTGTCAGCCATCACCATAACTTTATCTTCGAGGATAATCAGTGCTTGATTGAGCATGTCAGGTGTGTAATCCAAATCCATTCCGAGATTTCGTCTGCGAGTTTGTATGAGAATGTCTCCGGCCAGGCTTAGCTTGTGAGACTCCCACAATTGTCTCGGATTAGATAGTCCGCAAGTGGTTAGCAAAATGGCGAATAGATTTCTCAGTCTTGCAGGTGATTGAGCCGCTGTCGCTTCGAATATCGTAGCATCCTAGTGCATATCATCTTCAAACAAGCCTGTTATTTGACAGACCTCACGGAATGTTGCACAGATCCTTCCATTAACAGTTCTGAGAGCTTGAAACGAAGTAGGACCTCTGACAGTGTGAAGTAAGAGCCACAGGAAGAAGTATTCAACGTTATTCGGATGCACAGTATAGACGCGACCAAGAGTGCCCGTTGCTCTTAAATCAGTATAACCAGGTACAACAGCTTCTTGATACTTTGGGACATCACAATGCAGCAGCGTTTTGACGAAGTTGTCTTTCTGGTAGAGTAAGAAAAATGCAGTCAATGTAGTCTTCGGTGGCTCATTGACTCTGTCATGTAAGTTGTCTCCCGTGAAATAGACGCGTCGACCATTTTCCAAGTGCACAGCCAAATGTACCACCTTTGGGTGCCGTTCGTGAATTGGAAAATCCAGGATTCGCCAAACTGCCTCATTGCTACTGATGTATCTACCTAACAGGTAGCGTTGAACTTCGGCAATTGCTGTTCCATCTCTTTCCAAGCCAAACATTGCCTGGTCACTGCCTTTGTTTACATATTTGCAAATGTATTTGATCGATTTCATCGAGTTGCAATATTCAACATTGATGTGGGCTTGAAAGATCAGAGAGAGAAATGGACAGTATGGTACAACCAATTTATTGTCGATTTTAATCTCTCGGTAGGAATTGACAATTTTCACCTTGGTTTTGGCTTTGACACTACCATCTTCTGGTCTTCTTCTCCTGTACAACGGATACCCAACTTCGCGGATTTGCGTGTCTTTAAGAAGTTGTCTTGGGAATCTTTTGGTGCACTTTCCGTCCTTCATGCAGGAAGAGCTGGGATTGACATAACCACAAGGATCGTGAATCATGGTTTTGACGATTATGTCAAACAGGCAAGGATCTTGTTGAGGATCGGGTAGCTCTGCACTGATGACACTGTCTATCTGATCTGGCCTAATCTTATCCTTTAGTCATATCAAGATGTGGGCATGTGGCAATCTCCTCTTTTGCCTGAACACTCTTGCCAACAAATCGTGGCGGTCCGAATGAGTTTGGCCAATCATCAGCTCTGCTTGGATTTCTTGCCAAGTGGGATTGCAAGTGAACGTCACAAATAGGTCGGATCTTCCGTAGTTTCTGACAGATGTCATAGCATCTTGGGTGTACTCGTGCATGCGGCGTGGACTTCCAGTGAAGGTGGATGGTAGAATCACTAATTGACGAAGATTGTTGGTATTACCATCATTGCCTACTGCATCTGTCAGGTGAATGTATTCGTCCACTCTAAGTTTCTTCTGAATGAGGCGTACATACAATAGTCGCTCACTCCCAATCTTCGCATACATGTCAACTACAAACTAGTGGAAAAGTTAACGGCACTTTAAGATGTGATTGACAGTTCCTGCTCGCATCATCAATCTGTATGCATAAGTGTTCATAGCCGATACCTTTTTGCTGTTGACAGGCATTCCTCTTGTCGGATCAGTCTGCATGATGAGAAAATGATAGCCATCTTCTCCCTCCCAAAAGATGAGAGGGTATTGCAACGCATCATAGGACGTATGTGTCTCTGCCACTCTCTGCAGTTGGTTGTTTATTTTCTGCAAGACAATATCCCGCCTGTGAAATTCGTTGCCCACAATGACGATTGCCANGATATCTTAATCTCGCAGGTGACTGAGCGACAACAGCTTCGATCATCGTGGAATTCCAGTGTGCATCGTCTTCTAGTAACCCTCTAATTTGGCAAGCTTCGCGGAATGTTGCGCAGACCTGACCATTAACGATCCTAAGAGCTTCGAAGGAAGTAGGACCTCTGACCGTATGGAGTAAGAGTCGCAGAAAGAAGCATTCAAAATTGTTTAGATGTACGGTATAAAATAAACACGACCAAGAGCAACTGCTGGTCTTACACCGCTCCATCCAGATACTGCAGTTCCTTGGACACGGCACATGAAAACTTTTGCTGATGCATTCCATGTGTAATATTTTGCGACATCACAATATAGTAACGTCTTGGCGAAGTCACCTTTCTGACAGAGTAAGAAAAACGCAGTTAATGTAGCGTTCGGTGGTTCGTAGAATGTCGCTCATCAATGGGAAAATCGAGGATTCGTCAAACCTTTTTCATTGTTACTAATATATATACCCATCAAGTAACGTTGAACTTCATCGATTGCTGTCCCATCTTTTTCCAAGCCAAACACTGCCTGATCACTACCCTTGTTCACATATTGGCAAATGTACTTGATTGACTTCACCGAGTTGCAATACTCACATTAATGTGAGCTTGAAAGATCCGAGAGAGTAATGGATAGTAGAGGACAACCCATCTGTTGTCGATTTCCATATCAATCGTTCGAGAGGAATTTCCAATTCTCATATTAATTTTAGCTTTCATGCCACCATCTTCTGGACTTCTTCTTTTGTAAAGCGGATAGCCATCTTCCCCGGTTTGAATTTGATCCACGAAATTTCTTGGATACTTTTTTGTGCACTTGCCATCTTTCATGCAGGATGCGCCAGGATTGATACTACCGCAAGGACCATGTATCATGTTTTTCACTATTATTTTAAGCAGACTGGAATCCTGCTGTGGATCAGGTAGCTCTGCACTAACGATGCTGTCTATTTGATCCGGCTTAATTTTCTCCTTCAACCATACTAAGATCTGTGCGTGTGGCAAACCCCGCTTTTGCCATTCGATGGGGTATATCCAGCATCGAGACGGTCCGTATACATGACCCTTGGTTATAGCATCCATAAGTTTAATGAGCTTTTGTCTGAATACTCTTGCCGTAAGATCGTGGCGATCATAATGAGTTTGGCCAGGAATCAGCTCCACTTGGATTTCTTCCCACTTTGGATTGTAAGTGAACGTGATAAAGAGATCGGATCTTCCATAGCTTCTGACGCATGTCATAGCATCTTGTGTGTACTCGTGCCTGTGACGTGGACTTCCGGTGAATGTGGATGGTAGAATCACTAGCTGACCAAGGTTGTTGGTATTTCCATCATTTGCTATCGCATCTCTTAGGTGAATGTATTCGTCCACTCTAAGTTTCTTTTGATTGAGATGCACATACAATAGCCGCTCACTCTCAATCTTGGCATACATATCGACTATAAACTGATGAAAGAGTTGGCGACACCTTAATATGTGATTGACATCTTCAGCTCGCACCATTATTCTGTATGCATAAAAGTCCATTGCCGATACCTTTTTTCCGTTGACAGGTGCTCCCGTTGTTGGATTAACCTGCATAATGTTGAAGTGATAGCCATCTTCTCCTTCCCAAAAGATGAGAGGATATTGCAGGGCGTCATAGGACCTGTGTGTTTCTGCCCCTCTCTGCAGTTGGTTGTTCATTTTCTCCAGGATGATGTCTCATCTATCAAACTCATTACCCACAATGATGACCGCCACTTCACTTGTCACAGGTTCATTAAAACGTCCTGCATGTTGCCCAGCAGGTTTCTTATCCGCTCGAATGACCACCCTGTACGCATCAGACGGCATCCGTTGAAGAGCAGTCTTAAACATATGAACATAGTTGTTATGTTGATGAAGCATTCGTTGTAATTCCAGAACAATGTCTCTCCTTATACCAGAAATATTACCGCAACGTTGGTTCGCTTCTTTTTGTTCGTCACCCATAAAATAAATTTGAAGGAATCGATGCTCTTCATTGGGAAGTAGTAGTAGGGATCCTACACGATGGTAAACTTGACCTTGAACCTTAAAAGTGGGCATGAAACCTGATTCGCATACCTCATTTGTGGCACCAAAAGACGTCATCTGAAAGCAAGAATTATACTTCGTAATTTTCTCTAGAAAATGTTTGGATTTATCCGTTGTTCCTGATATTAATGATTGCAGTGGCTCTGGAGGAGGTTGTAGTTTCGATAACTTGACCTTGCCACCGGAGCAGCACATGCCTGGAGCTTCTCGAACCTACTTGAGAGCACTACAGTGTGAGCAAGTGTCGTTCATTTGTCCAACATTAAATTGAGGATAAATGTCGTAGTTGTTGGCTGGATTGTATCGAAATGCTTCACCTTCTAGAGCTGTCCAGCGTGTGGCTCTTAAGGCTGCTTGCCTTGTACGTTGATCTTCACTTCGAGCTCGTCTTTGGTCCGGAGTCTCGACTGCTCTGGCGTTCGCGTGCCTTGCTCGATTTTCCTCGCATCGAGTTTGTCCTTCTTCTGAAATCTCGGCGGCCCTGGAAGCTGCTTGCCTTGTGCGCTAATCGGCAAGCCGTGTTTGTGTCTATTCTGTAGTCTCGGCTGCTCTTGAAGCAGTATGCCTTGCTCGATCTTCCTCACGTCTGGCTTGTCGTTGTTCCGGAGTCTCGGCGGCCCTGGAAGCTGCTTGCCTTGTGCGCTGATCGGTAAGCCGTGTGTGTGTCTGTTCTGGAGTTTCGACCGCTCTTGAAGTCGTATGCCTTGCTCGATCTTCCTCGCGTCAGGCTTGTCGTTGTTCCGGAGTTTCAGCTGCTCTTAAGGCCGCCATTCTTCTTGAAGCTGCTGTGCTTCTTGCCAAAGAGGTTCCTCTTTGTCGTGGCATCTGGAATTCATGTAGATTTTAATAAAAGAAATGAAATTCATTTTATCTAATTATATGAAATATTTAAAGAAATCTTTGAAAAAAATTAACGTGCTAATTCATAACTAGGATGCAAGTGTGAATGAAGGTGTATCAATTGTCTTGGCCAACAGCCATACCTACACCCACACCCTTAGTGTCGATCTGATTACTAAGGTCGGCGCCATAAATAAATGGAGAAAACTGTTAGAGTAATATCTCGCGAACGAATCCAACTAGCGATCACATCTTTTCAGCATTAGAAAGAGTGTCATTTCGGGAGCAATTGTATATTATATTCAATAGGTTAGTGAGTGACCAAGGTTGTTAATTACCATTGAAGAGTTTATGTCCTACTGGATAAAAACGTTTTCAATCAGATTTTCAATTCAAAAGTGATCATTCGATAGTGCAGAGTCTGCTGTTTTAATCTATGCAAGTCCGAACTTGTTATCATATATCGTTCAAAACTTATTCTTGTTACACTGGATGTCTGCAACGTGTCAAAAATATGATTTTTTTCGAGAGAGAAGAGTCTTTTCACTGTTGGTACATGAGGGTTTTCGACCACTCTGAGTCTCATAACGATGAGTGATTTGTCATTTAAACATAAGTTACTTCGGCCACCACTATGTTCTATCGCTTTCATCTGAATCTGATACAAATGACGCTATCCATCATACATTCTCACTTCTTTTGGCATGCAGTGAGAAAATTTTGACTCGAAAGGCGTTAAATGTGCTTTCTCTTTTCTATATCAAATTCAGATGAAAGCGATAGAACATAGTGGTGGCCGAAGTAACTTATGTTTAAATGACAAATCACTCATCGTTATGAGACTCAGAGTGGTCGAAAACCCTCATGTACCAACAGTGAAAAGACTCTTCTCTCTCGAAAAAAATCATATTTTTGNCATTGAATAGTTTAAAAACATCGCCATTTTCGGATACTAATGAAATTCCGTAACGGTCAATGTTTTCTGAATAACTCGGATTTGACCAAACAAATATGAACGAAATTTTTACTGATAGTAGGCCATCATAGTCTCCATCTATGGTAAAAATTTCAGAGAGTTTGCTTTCATCTGCGAGGAGATATAGTTGTTACAATGTAAAAAAATGAAATTCCGTAACGCTGGTTTTGCCCTATAATAAATAATTTTTAATTTTATTTCTTATGAATTTATCTTATTAGTTAATATTTCATATAAATATTTTCTATTTAGTTTTTATCAATATGTTTGTTATCTATTATGTTTATATATAAATAAAAAATGAATAAATATTTGTTATTTTTAGAAATTTATCAAGAGAAAATTAATTAAAAAAACATTATTTTCTAATTTGTTTTCGTTTAGTTTTTATTGTTCAAATTGATTATTTTGTTAATGAAACATTTATTTAAATATAAAAACTTTTAGTTAATATTCATTTTCAGTAGGATATTCATTTGATTTAACAATATTTTTTGTTATTTAATGATATTGACAAATTTAATATTCTAATTCGAAATATTTATTCGACTTATATTTGTTTTATTAACGATTTATATGATTAGAAAAATCAATTCTTATATAATCATAAATAGATGAAAATAAAAAGATCGTTTCTATTCTTTTTATATATAATAATAATAATTATTTATTTATAAACAATGTTTTATATAGATTATGTTAGACAGGTGAAGGAAAGAGAAAACATTTTGGAAACGAAACTATTTTTTTTTCAAAATAATATTCTCTAAAATAGTTTATGAATGTAAATATAAATATAAATCTTCCCAAATTTATCTTATATGTTGTATGTTGTAACTTCATAACCTAATGGAAATAATATGTATATTGATGATAGTCATCGAATTTCATCAATATAACATTATATACGATACTTTTTTTTGTAAACATTATTTATTTCAAACAATCAAACGAAATAAAGAAAATAATTTAGAATAGAATATGTTTAGAGTTATTATATAGATTAAATTTTATCTTCGAAACTGTCAAATTCGGTGAGAAAACTTTCTCAATATAAAATACTCAGATATTGGTCATTCCAAAAACAAAACAAAAAAAAAACAATTGACGGTTTCTGTAATTGATTAAAACACTTTTTTTTTATTGATTATAATTAGAGTTTAATGAAACCTATTTTTCTATCGATTATATTTATAAAATTTATACTTAGATCAATTGACCGAATTGAAAATAAATCATTACGATATTCATTACTGAAAAAAAGTTTATCAATAGATATTAATATGCTTCTAAACAATAATAATGATTGATAATATAATTATCCAATTAGTTGATTATTTATTATTTATAATAAACTCTACTCTTATATGTAATGTATCATGTTAGTTGCTCATATGAAAATGTTAGCTAATTTTTTATTCTATTGTTGTTTTAAATATCTCGAATTAGAAAAATAAATAACTGTTCAAAATTTTCATTTTTTTAAATAGACATTTCTAAACAAAAATAATTTTGTCTAAACGATCAGAAAAAAGATTTTTCTTGTTTGATTTTGAAATTTTATTTTTTACTTTTAACACAAATAAAATTCTCTCTCCTACTATAAATAGAAATAAGACGTGGCTTCTTTAAAAAATTAACTAAAATATATAAAAGTATTATTAAATTCATATTAAAAAAATAATTTCCTCTGCATTTTCGTTATCTAAGGATCTATTACAAAAAAAAAATAGTAAAAAATAATTCGTTTGAAGAATAAATTGGTTATTTTCATCTGAACGTACTTATAATATAAAAATAAAGAAAGTACCTAAAATGAGACGGTCCCATGTTATGAAAACCACTATGAATATAGTTACGTGCAGATCTATAAAATGATTATTATCTATTATTTGTAGAATAATAAAATAATTGAAGAAGTTTTGTTTTATTTTTAATCTTCATTGAATTATTTATGTTAAATATCATAGAAATGAAATTATATATTAATTAAAAACAAGAAAATAAATATAATTAAATGATTAAATAATCTTTATGAAATAATTTTAATTATATGTTTATTAATAATAGTTTATATTTATAATTAAACTAGCTGGAGTACCCGGCGTTGCCTGGAAAAATCCAATATTTTCTGCTTGACATATCGGAAAATGATGATCATATGGTTTTCTATAAGTTACCGATCTTGAATATTGAAAAATGCGCTGCGATATCTTTCTCTTTTTAGTCTTTTTTTATTTCTGGCATTTTAAAAGTTTTTAAAATGTTTTCATTCTTTATAATTGTTTTTCATTTTGAGAACTTCTCTCCTGTTCAATCGATCACCCAGCTTTTTTTGAGGAGTGGGAAGGCCCAACTGCTTGACATCTTTGCCAGCCATCTCCAAAACTTTGTCTTCGAAGAAAATTAGTGCTTGATTGAACATGTCAGATGTGTAAGTCAAGTCTATTCCAGGATTTTGTCTCCAAACTTGTATAAGAATGTCTTCGGTCAGACTTTTCTTGTGAGACTCCCACAATTGTTTCGTATTAGATGGTCTGCAAGTGATCAGCAGGATGGCGAACAAATCTTTCGGTCTCGCAGGTGACTGAGCAGCAGCAGCAGCTTCCAGCATCGTGGCATCCCAATGTGTATCATCTTCAAGTAAGTTTCTTAGCTGACAGGCCTCACGGAAGGTTGCACAGATCCGACCATTAACAGTTCTGAGAGCTTCAAACGAAGTGGGACCTTTTGACGTTGTGAAGTAAAAGTCGCAGGAAGAAGCATTCAAAGTTATTTGGATGCCCAGTATAGACGCGACCAAGAACGTCAGTTGCTCTTAAATCGGCATGACCAGGCACAGCGGCTTCTTGAACTCGACGTTTGAAAACTTTTCTTGATGCGTTCCAAGTGTAGTATCTTGGAGCATCACAGTACAACAAGGTTTTGGCGAAGTCATCTTGCTGGCAAAGTAAGAAAAATGCAGTCAATGTAGTCTTTGGGGGTTCATGGACTCTCTCATGTAGGTTGTCTTCCGTAAAGTAGACGCGCTGACCATTTTCCAAGTGTACACTCAAATGCACCACCGTGGGATGTCTCTCGTGAATTGGAAAATTGAAAATTCGCCAAATTGCTTCATTGCTGCTAATGTATCTACCTAACAGGTAACGTTGAACTTCATCAATGGCTGTTGCATCTTTTTCCAAGCCAAACATTGCCTGGTCACTGCCTTTGTTCACGTATCTGCAAGTGTACTTGATTGACTTAATCGAGTTGCAATATTCAACATTGATGTGGGCTTGAAAGATTCGAGAAAGCAGCGAACAGTACGGAACAACCCATTTATTGTCGATTTCAATCTCTTGGTAAGAGTTGCCGATTTTTGTCTTGATTTTGGCTTTGATGCCACCATTTTCTGGTCTTCTTCTTCTGTACAACGGATACCCATCGTCTCCGGTTTGAGTGTCATCGAGAAGTTGTCTTGGGTACCTTTTCGTACACTTACCATCCTTCATGCAGATAGAGCTGGGGTTGACACTACCGCAAAGACCGTGTATCATATTTTTGATGATTATGTCAAACAGGCATAGATCTTGTTGTGGATCAGGCAACTCAGCACTGATGATGTTGTCTATTTGATCTAGTCTAATTTTATCCTTCAGCCATATCAAGATGTGGGCGTGTGACAGTCCCCTCTTTTGCCATTCGATGGAATAAATCCAGCACCGAGTTGGTCCAAATATATGACCCTTGGTAATAGCATCCATAAGCTTTATCAGCTTTTGCCTAAACAATCTTGCCAACAAATCGTGACGATCGTAATGGGTCTGATCAATCATTAGCTCTGCTTGAATTTCTTGTCATTTAGGATTGCAAGTGAACGTTATAAACAGATCAGGTCTTCCGTAGTTTCTGACATATGTCATCGCGTCTTGAGTGTATTCATGCATGTGACGTGGGCTTCCAGTGAAGGTGGATGATAAAATCACTAATTGACCAAGGTTGTTCGCATTTCCATCATTGGCTACTGCATCTCTCAGATGAATGTATTCGTCCACTCTAAGTTTCTTCTGATTGAGGCGTACATACAATAGTCGCTCACTCTCAATCTTAGCATACATATCAACCACAAACTGGTGGAAGAGTTGGCGGCATCTTAAGATATGATTAACAGTTCCACCTCGCACCATCATTCTGTATGCATAAAAGTCCATTGCCGATACCTTTTTGCCGTTAACAGGCATTCCTGTTGTCGGATCAGTCTGCATGATGAGGAAGTGATAGCCATCTTCTCCCTCCTAAAAGATGAGAGGATATTGCAAGGCGTCATAGGACCTGTGCGTCTCTGTAGCTGGTTATTTCTTTTCTCCAAGACAATGTCCCGCCTGTCAAACTCGTTGCTCACAATGACGATTGCCATTTCATTTGTCACAGGTTCATTGAAACGTCGCTCATGCTCTCCAGCAGGTCTCTTATCCGCTCGAATGACGACTCTGTATGCGCCGAAAGGCATCCTTTGAAGAGCAGACTTGAAAATGTGGACATAACTGTTGTGCTGATAAAGTATTTGCTGTAGTGCCATGATAATGTTTGGATGTGTTCCAGGAATATTAGTGCAACGCTGCTTTGCCTTCTGTTGTTCGTCACCCATGGAATAAGTCTGAAGGAATTGATGCTCTTCATTCGGAAGTGGCAACAGGGATCCTACACGATGATAAACTTGGCCTTGAACGTTAAACGTGGGCATAAAAGCTGGCTCGCATACTTCCTTTGTCGCGCCAAAAGACGTCATCTGAAAACAAGAGTTGTACTTCCTGATGTTTTTCAGAAAATGCTTCGATCTAGACGTAGTCCTTGACATCAATGACTCGAGTGGCTCTGGAGGAGATTGAAGTGATGGTAACCTCACTTTACCACCGGAGCAGCACATGCCTGGAGCTTTTCCAGTCCATTTGAGAACACCGCAGTATGAGCAAGCGTTGTCCATTCGTCCAATATGAAATTGAGGATAGTTGTCATAGTTGTTGACCAGACTGTATCGAAATGCTTCACCTTCTATAAATGTCCATTGTGCTGCCCTGGAAGTTGCTTGTCTTGTACGCTGATCATTAACCCGAGTGCGTGCCTGTTATGGACTCTCAGTAACTCTTGCGACTACTTGTCTTGAACGTTGATCACCAAGCTGAGTCCGTGTCTGTTCTGGACTCTCAGCTGCTCTAGAGGCAGCTTGTCTTGAATGTTGATCATCAAGCCGATTTTGTCTGTGCTCTGGGCTCTCAACATCTCTTGAGGCTGCCATTCTATTCGCAGCTGACGTATTTCTGCCCAGCAGGGTGCTTCGTTTTGGTGGCATTTTGTAGTATTTCTAATGCAAGTAAGACAGGTTAGAAATACTCGTCAAGAAAAGTGTGTTTGTAACAAAATTACCTTAGAAATTTGCTCTTGAAGTCCAATAAAAAAGACCGTAGTAATCTGTAAATCTTGTGATGTGTATATTGAATGTCAAACACTTACTTGATTGTGTGTGAATAAGTTTATTAGTAGAATGGAGAGAAGATGAGAAACACTATAGCGAATATAGTTCTGATACAGAAAACAATAGAGAAACACGCCTATATATATGTATAAAATACATTGGAACATTCTGATAGCGTCATCGTATGTTATGATGTGAACATTCTGATGACGATATATGATGCGTCAGAAAGAATGTGATACATCTTGTGCGCGCATCAGAAATGAAAAAGAAAATGAGTCATAGTTTAGGATGTTCCATAGTCGATTATGTGAGTGTAATCCAAAGGCACATCACTTTGTGTTACAGTGTTGGTGTTCTCCCATTGCATTTTCTACCTTCTGCTCTACCATTGTGTACAGAGCATTATCAACCATTCTGATTCTTGAATATTTAACCACTTTATTAGTTAACTAAACATTATATATACACACAGAAAGGCATTAGGTATTTATATTGAAGAAAGTCAAAATTTTCGAATATTGGGGGGGAGGGATAATATCCATCCATTCCCTCTCTTCATCCCTCGACTGTCGAAACATCCCTGCTCGAGTTATCAAAAAAAACCAATCGCACTCCAGACTTTTTCGATGAGACACACACTGTAGCGATCCAAAAATGGGATTACTAAGTATCCCAGAGATAAAAGTTTTGCATTGAAAAGTAGCCCTTGATCAAGAGCAGTGCGAAGATATAAAAGCAAAATGCAAGTACCTCGGAAAGCAGCCAACATTTTCGATATTTTTTAAAAAATCCAAAAGTTTTTCCACCATTTTTGAAAACTGAAGGGGACTTTTCCCCTCCCCCTCTCTCGGTCCCATCGACTCCGTCTTACCTTCCCCTAGATCCAAGGATGTGCCATGCAAAGTTTGGTTGCTCTAGCTCTTACAGAGACTGAATGCATAAAGAATAAACAAACTTTCTTCTTTATATATTAGATAGATAAAATAATCTAATAAAAATCGAAAATATTATTTTTTGTTCTATTATTTCATTTGTTTGTTCAGTTAAATATTGTTTCAATAAATGAAATGAATAAAAACTAGACAAAATATTTGTTCAATTTATAAATCATGTTTAAATGTTCTATTATGATTAAAACTAGTTAGAACATACAAAAAATAGTGAAAGAGATACTTTAATATCATATAGGAAACTTAAACAAATTTTCTTTTTCTATAGTCTGATAAAGAGAAATAAAGGTCTATCTTTCAATGTTATTTTATCATATATCAATTAATATCATAAAAATAAAATAGAATATAAGAACTGTTTTGTTCGCATGTGTCACCTCTGCATGAAGACTAGTAAAGAGTTTTTTGAATAAATTTTCATAGAAACAAAATAGACAAATGTTATTTTCACCGTTGGAAAGAGAAAATGAAGATGCATCGAATTGTGTATTGTAAGTTTTTCTAATATTCATTTTTAAAGTATTTTTATTCAATTTTCTAACAGTTGGAAATACGTTTTTTTATGACAAAAAAAAGGAAAAATCACAAAAGTGAACTTTTTTCACAGATTTTTCTAGAAAATCATATTTGAGACTCAACTAGTATGCATATTATTTATCTCAGCCTTCCGTATTTCGTAGATATTCGATAACTGGTTTGAATTTATATTTGATAATTGAAAATTTCCTGTCAACAACATGCCATACAATTTTATTCTTAAAAAGATCAATTGAAAACTTTGAATACACGATTCGATGTGTATTTATCTCCTGTTGTCAACGGTGAAAATCGTACTTCTCTCTCTTATTTTTATGAATAGTTATTTAAAAATTGTTCACGCATATTTATAAAAATGACTATTAATACAAAAATCATCATATATCATATTGAAAGACATATTATTGAAAAAAAATAATTATTATTATTATATTATTTGAAGCATGATAAAAAGGGTATAAAAAGATGAAGCTTTGATTTCTATATAATATTTATTTGTTAGACAAATTTAATTTTTAATTAAAAAAAAATTCTTTTTGATGATTATATTTAATTTAAATAAAATAGTTAATTTATAGATTGATAAATAAAATATATTTTATTTAATAAATGTTTGTTTTATTATCAATACTTTTTCAATTATTTATTTTAACTTTTTTAATTTATAATTAATTTAGTTTTTGTTTTTTTCAAAATTAAAAATTAAAAATTGTTTTAAATTTTAATATTNGAGAAAACACAGAAAATATAAACATAAATGTAAGATTTTTTTCTATGATTTAAAAAAAACACATCCGTGCTATAAAAATAGGATATATAAACTGGAACGAGTTCGTGACATACGGGTGTTCGGTATATCAAGAGAATATTTTTATTAATTAAGTAACTTGCCAAGAAATAGAAATTTTTTATCCATTCAATGAGCCCTTAATTGATGAGCAGTGAAAAAGCTTGGATGATATCTTTAATCAATTTTCAAATTTGATCTTTCATCTAATAACTCTTTTTAATACTATTAAAAGACTTCAAATTTAGTTTCGATGTTACTGCTACAATTTTATAAAAAATCAGTTCGCAAGAAAGATTACATGATCTTTATACTGGTCAAATCTAAATTCTTTATTTTAACGACTTTGAGTAGGCACAAAAATCAACTAGTTATAGATATCTATATCCTAAAATATCCAGTCCAATAAAGCGACGAAGAAAAAGTGTCAAAAAATGCTATAGAATTGATGTCTTCTTTTAGTGTCTGTAAAACGTCTATAGAATATTTTTTCTTCAATGAGGCAATCTTCATTTTCTCAAAGCGTTAAGTAAATTTTCACAAAAAGAATTTCAAAGCAAAGAGTAACAAAAGGGTTTTCTTCGTATAAGCATACCGAGCTTTTACATTTTCACTTTCATCAACTCGTGAAAAATGCTATTTGATCGTGTTTTACTTTTTTCTCGTATTTAATATTTCAAGAATAATTCATTAAAGTACTTGATATATGCTATTAATCTCTTTTTTTGATCTTTGTGAAGTTCAAATAAATTTATAAATGTGTTTTTCATATCAGCAAACTATTGATTTTTCTATGTGAATATGGATTTCATTTTTTCATCTAGTATTGTGTGTACCTTCTGATAATCTTATAGCACCATGGGGTACATTCGTCATCGACATATCCTTGTGAACTTCAGATTAGTCCGGAGGACTTGATACTATTTCATTGTGAAGATTTTATAACTATATGGCACAGTTATATGAAGACAGTTGATGGTTGAAGTCATAATGAGTCATGCACTGTTCAAATGAGATTAAGATAACTGTTGACGTGTACCTCAGTAAGACTTTCTATTATGTATAAAAAATCTGTATGATATCATATTTACAAAAGAAGTATAACTATTGTACTTTGACTTCGCATTAACGGACATCTATAGATTCAAACTTCTTAAGTGTGTAAATGAAGTTTTTTCGTTTTTCTTCCTCCTCTTCTATATTTATCCTTGCTTCTCCAATACTCATTTATATACACTTATAAATGGACTTGAGTCTAATAACTATGCAGAAATCGTTATACACGCGTATAAGATAGTGACTACAATAGGGTTGGATGAGTACCATTGATAGGGGATTTTGCAAGCATGCATGGACTGCCAAAGTACTATGATTTCATAAAAAGACAGAATCGTTAAAAGCAAAGGATATGACTCGAGCTTTTAAACATTGGCGTAGCCGGCAATTTTTGTGTTATAAATGATTCAGCAATTAGGTTAGTTCTTGGACGATTTGATTGCTTGGTACCTGTTCAAGAGTTCTGCGAGAAGTAACATATTGAGGGATAGCTTATTGCCCATTGACCTGATCAATGGTTAAAAAGCGGGTCCTTTGATCCTGACTCATGATAAATCCTGTTAGGAGTTAGAGCTCGTTTTTTTATCCTTAGACTCGATGTTGACTATGCCATCATATTTAAGCGACCAAACATGCGTGCATATACTATTTATCCTATACGAATTTTTTTCATCAGTTCCATGCTAAGGTATGCTAAGTATATTTGATTTTTTTAATGTTTTATTATATACAGAAATATATAATTAGTCCATATTAATCTATTAAGGCTGCAGCTATCCGATAATCTTCATCTCATATATAGTTATATGAAATAGGTGGTATCTGACTGTGAATAAACAATGCGAGACAGATGTATATGTTCATTATATTCGGTTGAACTTGTGTTGCAGTATTGCTACGTAATATGTTGAAAGAAATCGAAACTTCGTATTTCAAGACATCCTTCAAGGAGAAAAAAAAGATAGGAATTGAATAAGTAATTAGCTGTAGTTAATATCATCTGCTACGACGTTGGAAACACTAAAAATTAATAGGGCGAACTTACAGTTTTAGTTTATGTCCTTGTTGAGAAAAAAATCATTAAACTATCCAAACTAATAACAAACAGTCGAGTGGGCATTGATCAACGGTGTATCGACAAAATAAAATATCCCTCACGATCAAAGCCTCAACTTCATATTGATCCGTCTCTTGCTAAAATATGGATGCATTTAAAAGAATTACTAGTATGATTTTACGTGAGATCTGCCTGCAATGCTGTATTCCAGCCAGATGAGAGAGGCATACATTTTTAAGAAAATACGTCATACAAAAATAATGAATTCATTGTTCTGTTTTTAATATTCTAGTTCTGCACATTCGGTTTTGCGATCAACGAGAGAGATTTAATGAATGAACTTTTAATTTACATATCCTGTTGTTATAGCACGAATTTGTTTCTTTTTAAATCATAGAAAAAAATCTTACATTTATGTTTTAAATATAAAGATTGTATTTATC
>CAJNSZ010000222.1:0-11646 GCA_905329745.1 Rotaria sp. Silwood2
CTCTTTTCATCGATTCTCAAGGAAAACAACTATAGTTGACGAGAAGTCTTTCAGTATACAGATGATGCGTCAGGTAACAAAGCTAAAGGTATACGTGAGTTCCACATTTCAGCTCCGCAGGTGCTGCGCTAACAAGCTCTTTTTTAATTGGATCATTAATCTTCAATGCTTCTTGTTCAACCAGATGCATAAGAGCATAATTTGTTGCATACATTTTAGTTAACGATGTCAAATCAAACATAGTATCTAATGTTAGTAATTCTGGTTGCTTTATTATTGTTGCATTTTCATTGTATTTTAATTTATAATCATAGACAGTTTGTTTCAGTATTTTACCATGTCGTGTTCCGATAATAGCAGCACCAGGAAAACTTTGTTGAGTTTCGTTTTTAATAAATTCATTGATTATGTCTTCATTAAAAATATTAGACTTAGGATCAGTTAATTCGATTGAAGTTATTTAGCCATTATTTATCATAAGTAATATGAAATAAATATTGACAGAAAATGATATATATCTGTAGAAGTTATGATGCATTTATTTATCTATTTATAGATATGATATTACAAAGGTGTATGAAGGGTATTTTATACTACCATGCTTATTTTTGTTCTTCAACTATTTCACAGACTATTAACATTATTTCATGAGAAAAAAGAAACAGAATAAAGATATGCACACCTTTCAAGTATCACCAACAGAAACATTACACTCGACAAGGTACAGCAACTTGAGCAATAATACACTTTACTGAAGATGTGATGCTGTCAGAAAAAAAATTTAAGATTCAAAACTAAATCCTTAGTATTTGAAATATGATTTGATCTGACACAAAAATCATATCAATAAAGATATAGGTGTCGATTTAGATGAACATAATTTCTATTTTTACATCCACACAACTAGGTAACATTCATTTTGAATGTTTCAATGAATTGTATATTTTCTAGAGACCATAAATTGTCTTTCTAAAGAATGTGTAACTCGATGGAAAAATTATGTAGCCATATGCTTTTGTGTCATTACTTTTCTTTCATTATAATTTAAGTAAAAATCAGACATTCAGTTTTTCTATCGTTTTCTTCTTTTACTTGTGTTTCGCCCGTCTGTTTAAAGGAGCTATGTTCTTCTTTCTTTTTTTCTAGAAAAATATTCGAAAGTGGGTATGATCACGGGGTAAGATTGTTAGTGGATACTAAGTCAACCAGTGCACCTACGTCTACACATATCCTACAAGTTTTTGTTTGTTTATCATAAAATCAATCATTCAATTAATTTTTCACCCTGAAAATTGAACATTTAGATTAGGCAGAACTAGGGGCGTGGACTCGGTGTGCGATTGGATCTCTGTTTGATCCACACCCACCCAAGCCCACACCCATATTCCACACTGACATTCACACCCACATCCCACACCTTGAATTACTTCGATCAATTTTATTCGGTTTTTTTAGCTTAATTGTCTTCGGGGTGCTTTCTCTTTCGAGTGAAAATATTCAACAGACAAACGAGATAGTTCGGATCAATGTAATGAATATGTTATCGGAGTGCATTAGTTTTTCTATGATTACTACGAATCCCATTTAGCTCCATCTAAAGGTATATAATTTAAGTCTTCTCTAGAATTTTCCATATCAACCCAACAAAAATCGTTATTCGATGAAACAAAGTAGATTTGAAAATTTTTGAGTTTCAATTGATTTTCTAATACACGATCAAAAAATTGACATAAATCTCGATAACTACACCACAATGATTTATCAGCCCAATTGTGTGAAGGAGATGTTATATTATTAGTTGTATTTATCCAACCAAATCTTGCACAAATAAATTTAACATTATTTCCATCAACTGATGAATATTGTCTAGCTAATGCTTCTCCATATATTTTACTCTTGCTATATGCTTCACTTAAAGGATCATCATCTGATGGGTTAGGTTGATCATTGATTGTGATCTTTTTTAATGATTGTTGAGGTTTAATATTTTTTGCTAATAATGAGTAGGGTTCATTTTGTAAATAACCGAATACAGTCCTGACTGAACTCGCATATATTATCATTTCAACATGATCTTGCTTAGTTGCTATATCAAATAGAATCTGAGTACCATGGCAATTCACATGCTCATATTGTTCAATTGATCCTATTAAAACTGCTGCCAGATGAATTATGACATTAATTTTATTATCTTGAATAATGCGTGCGAGTTTATCTTTATCGTTAATGTCACATATGAAAAATCTGTCCTTCATTGACAATAATGGTTTTGGTTCTTCCGATGATGTTGTATTTTCAAGTTCGTAATGTATTGATAATGCAGTATGTCTGTCGATGCCATAAATATCATAATTAGGATTTGTAGATAGATGTTCAGTTAATACGCGGCCTATAAGACCCGATGCACCAGTAACAAGAATCTTCTTAACCATCATTACTGTGATAAAATAAATGAAGATCGTGTTTATTATAAAAGGCGAGATATGAACCGTATTCTTATCAGCTTGTTATATTAAAGGAGAGTAGAAGAAAAGTAAAACGCACTGAGAATAAGATTCGAGTAGAATTTTATTTTTATCAACTCTTGCTCTATTTGATGTAGACCAAACGCGAAATCAATTTATGCGTTTTGAAATCTTTTGTGAAATACCATTTCAAATGAGTGCTGAAGGTGTACACTGAGAAATTTGACGTCGCGTCAATTCGAAAAAAAGAGTATTTACTTTCAGTTTCAAAGCCTTGTCCATTTTTCGTAGAGCATCTATCAAGATGACTAAAAGCTTACAGTTCTCGATTTATGTTTCCAGGTTTCTTTATTATTAACAATTGATTAGGTTTGATTAACTTTGAAAAGCCGCCTGCTCTAAAATCTATAAAAGGATGTAGGAGGGCTGGACCATTTCCTCCTCTGAAAGAGAAACGGTTCCACTTCAAGGAGAAACGCTTAAACCATATAGAGTGAGAAGGAAACGCTTTTTATACGAATCCCATAACTGTATTCGATCACATCACTGCAGTCGTTATTCTTCAAAGAGAAATTCTTCATCCATATCCCTATACACAAGCAGAAATGGAAAATGTTTTTTTTCATGTTAAGAGACATTGCTAGTAGAAATGGTTAGTTTTCAAGAAAAAATTCTTCATCCTTCTCCTCATTCAGAGGAAGAAATTGAAAACAGTTAGGGAGGAATGGAAAATTGTTTTTTTTTTCATCTGAAGGGATTTTGAAGGTTGGCCAGCGAATCGATTGGTGTCAAAAATGTTAATTCCATGCGGAATTTTGAGTTTGAAGTCAAAAATGCTTCTCCTCATAACGCCACAAGAGAAGAAATTATAAAAAAGTTCGAACTACCAAAATGGCTTCTCAACCTTCAAATATCGAATGCATAGGAATAATTATAAAAACCGTAGGATAAATACAAGCAAATAATGCAAAATAACTCACATCTATAAGAGAACTTCGAAGATAACTACTACCTAAAACACGTTGTGATTCACCAGGAAAATGAAAATTCTTAGTAATAATGAACAGGCCTATATGAAAAATGACATCGAAAACTGGGAAAAATTACTCGTCTACGGAAAAAAATTGTTGTAGAGTATCATGCGTAGATATATATATATATTCAGCGAAAAAATGAAAATTCACAGTAATACTGAGGACTCCTATATAAAAAAATGAAATGCAAAAATGAAAAAGAAATTTCGTCTATAGGAAAGATTCTTACCTAGTATCATTAGGAGATATATTTTTTATTACGCGAAAAAATGCAAATTCAGAGCAATAGTGAAGACTTTTATATGAAAAATGAGATCGGAAAATGAAAAGTGATTGATTCTATAAGAAAAATTGTTTCATACTCAATTAATATACATAGATATGTGTGTATGAGTGAATTGCAACTTTATTGTACCTTTCCATGAAAAAAATGAACGAAAAAAAAATTTTCGATTTTAACAACGGTGATTAGTGCATTCTATAGCACTACATGGGCTGTGAATATGAATAAATTTCCCAACTACTACTATTAAATTGCTCAAGATATGACGTTTTTTTTTAAATACTATTTAAAAATTCAAGGTACGATTCCTTTGATAATAAAAACCTCATGTAGATTTTTCGATAGTTTTTTTAGGTTTTTGGGTTGGACCTTTTCTTTGTAATGATGATCTATGTTTGATCTAGAATTAGTGGCTAAAACAACATGATTTACCCTAAATTATAGTTAGTTTTTCCATTTATATAGTGATAAAATTTGTAAATGTGCAGTTAATTAGAGAATATATATAATTAATGACTTTCCTCTATGAATTTATTAATCTATAAGACATAAGCTAGGGTTAATTCACATGACTGTTGATAGCTCCTTAAATATAGAAGTCAAGTGATATATTATGTATCTACTTTGGCTTTAGTTGTGAGGCAGTTATACCTATAATAATCTCGCGTGACATTTTTGCACTATTTTTCCTCTTTTGTACGAAAGACAAACTTTCTGATCCAAATATTTTAACCAATTTTTGACCACAATGAGTGAAGAAAATGATCAAAATTTTGTCGCAATCTGCCATAGTATAAGAGAGTTATGTCCCAAACAAATCGAAAAATCTCGCGTGACATTTTGTGTGACAACCGAATTTTCAAATTTTATTTCATATTTTTCCTCAGCAAGAAGTAGCACAATTTGCTCATTGTCTTTGGCGGTTTCATTTACAGCCAACTGACTTTCATTTTACACTAGCCCGATCAATATCAGACTATTCATTGCGTACCAAAATGGATTTTAATCTCGCGAGACAGAAAATAGAGGGTTGTCTGTACCCATGATATTTCGAGGAAACTATAATAAAAAACACGTCGAAAGAACCAATGCGTTTTATATCCGAGAAGTATAGACTGTATATTATAAATATCATGAACTGTCAAAACTCAAATAACAAGTAAAGAATTGGCTATACGACTTTTTGTTTAAAAGATGGCAGCAGAAATCGAACTATTGAGTCTTGTGCAGCCAATATCTCAGGACTTATTCAAGATAATCTTGTAATTTTTTGTGTGATAGTGAGGACTTCTTAGTAGAACATATTGTAAAAAAATCACAAGGATCAGTTCTGTAGAACTTGAGATATTGAAATTTTACGTTCAAGAATACTACGGTACAATAAAGTTGCAATTAACCCATATATTGATTCAGCGAAAAAATGAAAATTCATAGTAATAATGAAGTTTCCTATATGGAAGATGAAATCGAAAAGTAAAAATAGTTTGCTGTGTAGGATAGATTATTACATAGAATCATACGGAGACATACATTTTTTTCTGCGGAAAATTGAAAATTCATGGCAGTAATGAAGACTGGTATATGAAAAATAAAATCAAAAAAGTGAAAAATGATTGCTTCTACAGGAAAAGTTGTTTCATGTTACTATACGTAGATATGTGTATATGTATTTATTCAGAGGAAAAATGAAGATTTATAGCAATACTGAAGACTCCTATATGAAAAATGAAAAACTGACTTCTTCCATAGGAAAGATTCTTACATAATATCATACGGAGGCATATTTTTTCAGCGCAAAAAATGAAAATTCGTGGTAATAATGAAGATTCCTGCTTGAAAAATGAAATTGAAAAAAGAAAAAATGATTTCTTGTATAGGAAAAATTGTTATATACTACAATATGTGTGTATTCATGGGTGAGATGCATTTTTTCGTACGATTGGTGCAAAAAATTGACAGTAGATGTAAATAATGTCCGAGCAATGCTTTTTATTGCACTATATGCCTATGATATAGAGCAAAATTTTTCGAATACTTTACTAGATTTTAGCGGAGATAAATTATGTTTTAAGGTAACTGTACTATAAAGATTGTTGTTTTTACGAAACATGTCCTTGTACAAGTCATACTGCTTTGTAAATATCTCAAGTGTGATAAGAGATTGGTGGCTGAATTTTTCGCTGAATGTTGAAAACCGAAAAATATATCTACATTAAAAAATGAATGAACAGGGTGTGGGTGTGAGTGGGTGTTAATGTGGGTGCTGTGTGGGTGGGGGTAAGATGTGTTGGGTATGTGAGTGTGGGTAGAAATTCACTACACGGGCACCTGCACCCACACTCCACCCACACTCACAATCCCACACCTATACCCTAACGATTATCCCCAGTTTTTGATAATGTTTGTTTTCAACTTCATCTTGGATTACTGTTCCAATGTGTTCCGCCACATTGAGATCGTAAGAATTTTCAGATCAGATGTCATTACCCTAAACTTAACGTCGTTGTCTTAAGCCAAATGTTGGATCTTATTTACTCGAATGTATGGTACTTTATCATGGACAAATATAACTTCATCAGAATCAATAACAATTTCTGCATTTTTATGAATGGAAATACATTTTGAATCAAAAGTGTCTCACGAATGTATTGACCAGTTCAAGATTCACCTTTGCAGAACTGGGCAAAATACTCGAAGTACTCGTACTCGAGTACGATTTTGCACGTACTCATACTGGTACTCGGGGGGTGGGGGGGGGGGAGGTCAGTACTCATACTTGGAGGTCGGTACTCGTACTGGTACTCGTACTCAGGGTCAGTACTCGAGAGTTGGAATCCAAAGAGATACTCGATGGTTCTATATTGTATAGTTTAAAACGTATAGAACTTTTTCTGTTAATATTTAGTTTGCGTTCTGTTTGAAAATGGAACCAATCGATGAAAACTTATCGACCGATCAAGAAATTTCTGAAGATTTCTTATCTTTGTTTCAATTATTTAACGAAGTTTCTAAAATAATTCAGAGAAAATTATATGCTGGCACCGCTTTTGTTGTGCCCACTGTTCTAGATGTTCGTTTTTGATCTCGAACTTGAATTTAGCTCTTCTATTCTAATTCTCGTGCCTTCACATGAAACTCTTATTGCATCAATCAAATACAAGCTTAGTGGACTTCTTTATTTTGAAACTGGTGTACTTTACAATTCTATCTCTATATGAGAATAGTTGTTTAGATGTAATTTGCTTTTTGATTTTGTTACTTTTGAGTTATATTTCAAACTAATATTCCTTCTAAACCTTCATAGTCCTATAAAAGTACGTTTTCTTGAAAAGATTGTTAGTGATTTATTCCGTCTTTTTCTAAATTATAGTTTTGAATGCGCCATAACATTTGAGCCGATGTGTCGAACACCAATAAACCAAGTGATGGTGATGCTACACCAAAAAGAAATGGATCATTTAGTAAAAGATAGCGTCTTTTTCCTCATTTTGACCAATCGAAAAAGTTCACTCTATGAAAAGTCGAAAATTTTAATCGAGCGCAATGCCCTTTTTCATGAAGAGAGTTCTGATAATAATTTACTTTTTTCGAAAAAATTTACCTATGAATATGTTGATTTGCTTGCAATACTCAAAAATACCAGCTAGAGCGATTCTTAAGGAACACGCCTTTTACTAAGAATACCTATTTTATTCATCTACATCGAGTATCATTAATCAGAAAAAAAGCTTCTTTTTTATCTGCTTTGCTCAAATGTAATATACTTTGATTACAATTTAATTTCCCAGAAGCTTCGCAATAAACGAAAATTTTATAAAATTTTGACTTTTCCGTCTTGCTATATTCTTTCTATGCATTGATGTGCGCATACATAATAATTCCTAGAGCTATGAATATCATTTTTTCACTAAACATTTTAGAACCTTAGAGTAATATTTGGCAGTGACTAATGTACTACTACGTGGAGGAAAAACATACAATACTAAAACTCTTAGGAGCTAAAAATAAGTTGTACATAGGCATGTGCGATGCCAGTGAGATTACTGAAAAAACTGATACTGTTATCACCGACAGTGATGCTCACTGCATACTGATAGGTTCAGTGTCAGTGACATTTGAAAGCACTAACATCGACGTTACTGAAATACTGATAACCTATGCACCAGTGATCACTGATACACTAACATCATCAGCACCATTGATAACCGGATTTCAGTGACTCCACTGAGATGTCGTAGTTATTATATACTAATGTAACATATGTGTTTAAGATAAACGAAGAACTATCAAAAAGTAGATGCATACCTTTTTCAAGAAAATCAATGATTATATTTTTAGAAAGGTGAAGAACAATAATGCATATCCGTTGAAGAACTAGATAGATAATTTATAAAAACTCTTCGAGAAAAAAAACAAATGAGTATTGTAGAAAGACAAGTTTGCGAAAAAAAAGTAAATGTATCTTTCAGATATCTAGATAAATAAAACAAAACCGAAGGACAAAATAAAAAAAGGTGGATATGGCTATGGGTGTAGGTTTTTGAAAATGTTATTCATACACACACTCATACACACCTACACCGACACCCATCCTCAAGTACAGTTTCTCTGTAGCGGTCTGTGATGGAACCGGAGGTTCTCTGACATGATCTGCGATGGATCTGGAAGTACTCTGTCACAGTCTGTAATGGATCTGGAGATACTTTGTCACGGTCTGCGGGAGGGAAGAATGGTTCTAAAATTTCTATCCTATGCACCTCAACACTCCTTTCAGATCATTTTTCACAAAAGCTATAGAAAACTAAGTACATATAGGAAAAAAAACTATCTGCATGTCAGTGAAGCCACTGGGAACCATTCATCAGTGACGACGATGATGTCAGTGCATCAGTGATGCAATGGTCACCACTGTTCCAGTGATATCGGTGTCAGTGCTTTCAATTTTCTTGTAATCAGTGTTAGTAGACTTACGAGTGTTCAGTGAGCATCACTGTCGGTGTCAGTCGGTATTCAGTTTTCTCACGTCGCCCATCCCTAGTTGTAGATAGAAAAAGGACTTTTCACTTTACTTTTTATTTAACACTGTACTCAGAAAATTTGTACTTGTACTCGAAGTTTATGGTACTCGAGGGGTCGGCACTCGTACTCGTACTCGAGAAAGTGTGTACTTGCCCAGCTTTGCACCTTTGTCTTTAATCACCCAAAATAACCTCTTGGCAGTAAACATGACAAAAATTTGAATACATAATTTATTACCATTTAGCGGTATCTTTTATCTTCTTCAAAATCTTCGATACTTTTTGCCTGAATTCGATCATTCTGATAATTTGGTCTGCGAACAACCCAGACATAAAATTCATCAGATGGTGCGAAATGGGGAAAGCCCTGTTCGGTTCAATCTTTTATATCAATCGCACAGCCACAATCGATCTGATATATAAAGTTCTGATTTTAAAAGTTTTGGGATAACATGGAACGGTTTTATTCCTTCTCTGTGACGATATTATTGATTGTTCTTATAACGCTGTACTCTTTTTGTTGTGCTGCAATTTTCTTCCTCACAAGAGAGCAACTTTTTCTTTGTCGATCACTCGCATTAAGAAGCATGTTTTAACTCTTTTGTGATAATTTGTGCTTAGCGCCAACATTTGAATAATCAGCAAAACATGAATTACACGGTCTTTTTCGCCATACTGTAACAAATCGCATCATGCGGTGAACTCTTTCGGCAATCCAATGCTTATTTATAAATGTTGCACCAGCATCACGAGCGTCACGAAAAGCGATGCATGTAATTCTGTCGATAATTCTCTGTTGTTCAGTATCCTAGACACCAGTCATTTCGAAACAATTGAACCTGATTGATTAACCGAAAGTATAGATTGCTTTTTATGAAATATATTAATCAGAAAATGACCTTATACATTGTTTGACAAACTACTTGGACTTTTCTGTTCTATAACTTTCCAATAGAAGAAAAATAAAAAAATATCTTCTTAACATGCCGCTACTACGGAGAACAGATAACCGAACACAAAAGGACAATTATATCTGTTGAATCAGAGTTATATCTTACAATCACTAGAGAAATACTCTTTTAAATTTTTCCAATGAAAATACTTTTTTTTCTTTGCCTTGCAATTCACCGAAATTAGATTATAACAATTTTATTCTACAAAAATTTTATAAATTCATAGTGTAACATACGAAACTTTTCACGCCTCTTATTATATAGTACTAGTAAACCTAATTGTCGACCAGCTTTCATTTGATATAAAACTCACTATTTTCTGTCTTGAAAATTATAGCGCTACTCCTCTGAAATAATATTTTTTCCAACTAGCAGAACAATTCATTGAGGTCTATCGTTTCGTCATACATTTGATTCAACACCGATGTGGCAGTTAGGGAAGTACTCTTATGAATTTAACGCACTTTTTTCTTCATCTGATGGTGAGTGCATTTACTCTTACTTTTCTTTTCTTTCGACAGTGACAGCTAAATTTAATGTTACCTTTTATCCCTTTCGTCAACGATGGTAAAATTTATATTACTTTTTTTTTCTTTCTGCGGCTGTGACTGCACAGAATGCTACTTTTTTTCTTTCGGCGGCGATGGTTGAATTTAGTATGGCTTTTTTTTCTTTCTGCGGCTGTGACTGCATAGAATGTTACTTTTTTTTCTTTCGGCGGCGATTGCTGAATTTATGATTACTTTTTTCTTTCTACAGCTGTGACTGCATAGAATGTTACCTTTTCTCGTTCGGCGGCGATGGTTGAATTTAGTATTACTTTTTTCTTTCTTTAGATGACAGATGTGATTTTAAATATTAGAACAGCTACCTCGGTTGCTCCTGTTGCATCGTGCCTAAGTGAATCATCAGATGCAAATAGTTTATTTTGATTTCAATCTGATGAATCACAATGATGTCGAATTGTTTAATTTATTTCCTCGATTGAAGAAAGAATCATATGAAATAAAATGAGTTTGTGGGTGGGTGTGGATGTGGGTGTGTGTAAGAAGAGAAATGTTCACACTCACACTCACATCCACACCCTTCATGAGTCTGATACATGATCATATACATGAACAAATACAAGAAAATGTTCATTTTTGCAACAAGAGGATACATAGATAAATACAAAAAGAAAATAATGATTATTGCACCGAGAAGACATACATAAGTAAAAGAAAAAAATTGCTCCATCAAGAGAAAATACAGACAAGCACATGAACAAAAAATAATAAATTGTTGCAACAAAAGATAACATAGATGAGTACAAGAAAAATAGAAAAGAATTGTTAAATTCATAGACCATGAATAAATAGATCAATAAAGAAAAACATATTACACTACCCGAACATAAAGAAAATACTTGCAACCAACACTAAAAAAAGAAAAATGTGAACATTAGTAAATGTTGCGATGAACAGTTTACCTTGATGTTATTGTGATATTGCTCGTATAACTGCAGTTTCAATTTAATAATTTGAAAATCACGTTTCATTTCATTATTTTCAGTTTCAAGTTGTTCATTTCGAGCTCGAAATTGTTCCATTTCTCGAGTTATTTGATCCAATCGTTGTTCTAAATCTGTATTATTATGTCGAAGTTGATTTATTATTAGTTGATTGAAAGTAGCGACAGGTGGTGCTGGACGTATTCCTCCCATTAAATTCTAAATAAAAGGGTGTTGGTGGGTGTGGGTGTGGGTATGAGTGTGGATGGGTGTGGGTGTGGGTGCGGGTGTCGATGTGAGTGTGGATGGGTGTGGGTGTGGGTGTGGGTGTGGGTGTGGGTGATGGTGTGGGTGTGGGTGTGGGTGTGGGTGTGGGTGTGGGTGTGGGTGTGGGTGTGGGTGTG
>CAJNSZ010000222.1:11700-49898 GCA_905329745.1 Rotaria sp. Silwood2
CATAAGCATACATTCAAGCATTTTGTTCAGAACCAGAAACTTTCAAGGAGTGTGAGCTTTTTTGAAATGCTGTAATGCAAGGATGTTATTTTTAATGATTGCTTTACTATGACTTTCTATGAGTCTAGAGTCATCAAAATTCGACCAAATGAAATGAAAATTTTAATGAAACTAGAACTGTCATACGTCAAGATACAACGTAAGTTTCAGCTCGTTGTCATCTCAACTTATTGAGTTATGATAATCCGAAGGTCAAAAATATGTGAATGTATTACCTGTGAACAAGCTATGCATCATCAGTATATATTTTGTATGTTTTATTTTAAGTTTACTAACTTATTTGTTTATGCGAGAGTACATTTTATTGTTAGTATCGTGGTTATTATGTAGAATAGAAAAACAGTTAGAGAACGAGATAATGGATATAAGTTCTAAGAACACAAAAATAACTAGAACGATTACATATATATATATATATCTGAGTAGGTTGAGGAAAACCTATATACGTCATAAGATAACACAGTAGAAAAATTCCCACATATCATATTGGGAATATCCTGAATACGAGGCGTGAATATTTCCAACACTTGTAAATGTAATAGAACTCTTCATCCGAACAATAATAATCATCGTCGAATATTCGATTTTTTTCCTATTTTCAAGATATAAGTGTTTATTTTTTAAATTCATTTCTTTATTTATAAATTATTGTGTTTTGTATATTTCAGAATTAATTTTAGTGCATAGCACATGTTGTATTTTTAAACTTTGAATTGAGTCAATAATTTTGTGAATAGACTAATGGGTCAACATTTGTCAAGTGTAAATTCACAAATTGTTGACTGGACTACGAAAGATGGAGCAGTGCTCAGTCCGGATTCGATTGCATCTGGTAATGGTAAAGAAAATATTAATTTATTTTTATCAATGGAAACACTTGCTGATACAACAATAAGTAAAACTCAATATGATAATAATAATTCAATTTTGAATTCGGAAAAACTATTAATAAAACAAATTCAAAATTATCTATTATTACTGACTAAGGCTAATGAAGTGACAGAGATCAATACTAAAGTCAATAAAACACTTATGGAAAATGGTTTTGTACCTGTTATTGACCGTTATCGAAAAACACTTAAAGAAATGAAAGTCATGTTTGATCAGCAGCAGCAATTACAAAAATCTTTAAGGAAAAAAATAGACGATGATAATGATAATGATCAATCCATTTTTGCAGAGCCCTTTATCAAATCTTCAGCCAACGACAAAAATATTCTGTCGGTTGCGACTACTACATCCATTCACGATGCTCAGACGTCTACGGTGGCTCAACAAAGAAGAGAAATTGAAAATCAACAGTTTTCTTATTTTGCTATACAATTGTTAACATCATTATTGCTAGTTTCAATCAAAGCTAATGAAAGAGTCGATTCATCAATAAATTCGCAAGTAATTACGTTAGCAAGTCAATTGTGCGAACAAATTCCTATTAAATATTTATCGTCTTTGGAAGTATCGTTAAATAGCAACAGCTTAATGTTTAAATCGTTGAAACCATTGACAAATTATATTAATGAACTATGTTTGTCACCAGATCGCATTTTAGCAACACAAGCTGTACAAATTTTGTTAAAGTTTTCAATCACACAAGCATCATTCAAAGATCTTCTACCCATAATAAGTAAATTAATATTCAATAAAATTGACATTTACAATGTACGGCATTTATTTCTACAACTGAACAATTGTCTCACAGAAATTATTAATCAATTCGAACAAGAAAAACAACAGCTAGACAATGGATCACAGTATGCTTCTCATGACAGAGAAGACAAGACAAATAGCACAATATCAAAGAAAACAACAGGTTAGAGAATCTCTTTTGATCGCATTAATTACATATATAACAAAGTCTATCCTACAACATGTACGAGTTGAGTTTCTTTTTGTTGTTGTTTTTTTGAGAAGACACTTCGATCTTCGTGTTTCCAACGACCTCATTTTTGAAAGGATCGATCTATTTGATCGTAAAAATGACCTGCTCAGAATTTGTCTATAGTTTTCTGTTGAATATGAGATTCATCTTCTATTCATCTCCAATGACATATGGAGTTATTACGATTGAGATGGATTATCTCATATTTTCAGAATATTTATCAGTGCTGAGGGAGACACAAATTAGATTTGAATATAAACTTTTTATTTACTAGTTTTTCACTGGAATTGTTAAAGTCATCACTTGTCATTTACCATAAAGTAGTAAATACTTCAAAAAAAAAATATTCATTATGACAAATAGTACGAGTAATAATGTTGTATTATCGTTTTATTTTTATCTGAAATGTCCAGCTAAGATAAGCTTGCTAATTTAAACGAATGGAACAAGTAATCAGTTCAGTTCAAAATAGAAAAAACTGTGTAATCGCTCTTAGATGTAATTCTCAAAAACTTCTGATAAGAGAAGAGAGCTGAAAATAATTCTGATGAAAAAAAAAACATTTCTAGACGAGCTATTACTAATGTCATTGGACTATTTGAAATTAAATGGAGTATATCCTAACGCAAGTTTAATGGAGCTACATGAAACAAGATTTACTGGTGAATTCATTTCATCAATTATTCTGGCACACATTGATATTTATAATGAAATTAATTTAAACAAACAATTCACAAATGGTACAATTCATAGCTCAATCTCCTTTGAATTTCATCCAAATACATTCAAACAATTATTTCATATTCTCGAACAATTGACAATGATAACAATACAAAACTCGAATTCAGTTCTTATTCATATTCTAACTGTATGCATCAGACTATTTAAAACACATTTACAATTTCTCTCTGCTATGAAGTCAAATATTGGCAGAAATCTATTGACAAAAATCGACGATGAGATAATAAAAGTTTCTCAAGATTCTTCCATTGAAAGTACGAATAATATTAATTTAACAACATTTGCAAGTGATGATGAATTAAGAAAATGGTTTGATTTCTTATTGATATTGGCTTTTGACGATGATAACAAATCGGAACCGACAACACTGTGTAGAGAAGCGTCGAAAGCTCTAATTTATGTTATGGATTTAAAAGTAAAATCATTTACAGAAAAGTTATCATTTATTCATACATATATTATTGAAAATAAATATCATGCATTAGTTGAACAATTCTTCATCGAACTAAAGAAGAAAGTCACACTATTAAGCTGGATTGAAATTTTGTGTTCCGATAATAATAACAAACCAGAAAAAATCGGAGCACTAACAGTATTGTATTCGTTCGTTGATATTTGCTTCAGTCCAACTAGCAATTTGAATGAAGAACAAAAGCAAAAAATTACACAAGTATTGGTTTTATTCCAACAATTTTTTCTAGTTCGCTTAGTACCACAATCCAAAATGAAAAGAGTTCAAAGTGAAGCGGTCGATAATAATGAAATAGAAGAAATGGAAACATCTATTGATGCTAATTCTACATTATTTTTCGCTCAGTATATTTCACATATATTTAACATTTATAGGAACAAAGTGGAGAGAACAAATGATATAATCAATCAAATTCTTCTTGGTTTAGGTTTAATGACACAAACAGAAATCTTTAGCTTCGCCACAGTTCAACCAATATTCATATCTATCTTGCCATTACTAACAGAATATTTGCTACACGATAGAAATAGTGAAGAAGACATTATGCATTTTCTGTATTGGTTAATTGGAAAAATGAGTAATGTACTGATTGCTGGTTCACGACAAAATTCATTGGAAATGAAACATGCCGACAAATTGAAATTGTTTCTGTTTACTGGTGGATGTGAGAAAACAATAATTGAACATAATAAATATTTATTAAATTTATATGAGTCTAATCTTGCTGCTTATAGCAAATTTCAATTATCGAATTTAGATCAACAGGTATCGTCAGATAAGGATTTTTTAATGTCAGTCTATACCAACATTGATCAAGGTGCAAAATTAATATCGAAAATGAAACTTTATGTCAAAAATCGACAACATTTATTTAAATCGATTGAACAACAAGCAAATGATGCATGTGCAGCTCTATTTGCTGTCTATATAAAACACTATCGTCGAATTAATATTGCCAAATCGGAACTATCTCGAACAGATGATAAAAGACCTCATAGTAAACTTTTATCACTTTATGAATATGCAAATCATGTTCAAACATTATTTATCACAACGAAAGCACAAGGTGGTGATTGTAATTATCTATACGAACAAATCAAAATGAAAACATTATTTTTATTATCAATTGTTAACGAAAGTAATTTGATTCCTATAATTCAAGATGATCTATCACAACTAACAACAAGTACAAAAGCTGTAACATATGTACAACAAGAAAGAAAAGAATTTGTGTTACAGCAACAATGTTCACGACGGACAACAGCAAAATATATATTTAGAATACTACGACATACGTTGCATGCTTGCATTCGATTTAAAAGATTGATGCTAGCTAAAAAACGAGCCATTGAACAAAATCAAGATAATGAGAGTATTTTGAATAAAGAAATCAATAATTTTGTTTTTAGTAATCTTCACAAAAAGATAATATCGATAGCAAATGAACAAACAAAATTGGAATCCGATGAGCTCGTTCAATGCATTGTACAACAACATGAACGTGCAATGACTCGACTGATTACATATCGATTCATTGATACATTTGTACAGAAAGCATTAAAAATTGATGAAGAAAAAAAACGAGTTTCGCTAATTCTAACTGTATATTTACCATATTTGAGAAAATCAAATGTTAATTGGTTCTACTTAGAAAATATTGAAGCAACAAATAATGAATTGAAAAAAGAAATTCGAAATAACTATTATTCAATAATCAAACGTGTTCTATCTTTTATTTTACAATCAAAAATATTCAATCGAAATATATTCAACTTACTAAATCTATCGTATAAGTTAGCTGACATTCGTCTTCTATATCATCATCAATTTATTGAAACATTATTCAAAACATTTGTCAACTTTGGAGAAGAAATAGATCGTACCGTTTCACTCTATACGAAATTAATCGGATACAATTGGTTTCGACTCTATGTATTAAAAGTATGTAAAAATATTCAAATCGAAGAATTAGCACAACAACAAGACTTTGTCTTTAACACATTAATTTTTAACGAACTGAAAAGATTGAGACAATTGAAACAAGCATTACCCATTGATGCAAAACATGACAATACTGTAGATTTTGTTGAATGTAGAAATCATTCTTTGAACAATTCTTCTATGGGATGGTTCATTTATGTAACAACAAAAACAACTATAAATGAAACATCAGAATTTTCAAATAATTTTTTATCATCGAAATTTGAAATTGAACTTTGTACAAATCAATGGTTGACACTTTTGCTTCGATGTATTCATTTATATGAGCATGTTCGATCTGTTTGTGGAACTGTTGATTTCATTCAAGAACTATTATACATTTATCGGAATAGTCAAAACAGAGCGACGATTTTACTTTCATTGAAAATCTTACGTGACTTACTTCCCTTAGTACCGGAAACTACAAACGGAACATCACGTTCAATGGTTAACAAACTATTAAATGAATTTTTATTTTCTATTGGTGATAGTTATAGTTCACAAGCCCTCGCATCAGAGACGGTCACTGAATTAATTTACATTTATCGTACAATAATGTCTTATAAATCACCATGGCAAATGATGGCAACGCAACTAATTTTCGATAGTATCACATCGAGTCTAAATAATATCGATTGTATATCATATGACACCATTGATATAAAACAATGGAATTATTTGTTAGCATCATTACATATATTAGGTGGATACATCCAACCGTACGGTTTAGGCTCAATTGTGAAAATCTATACTGATGAAGAAAACAATGAATACGAATTTGGTACAATTATTGATATCAATACAAATGCTCGTGACCTAGCTACACCAGGTGTATTGTCTTATTTTATCCAATATTTACAAGAAAATAAAACTGAATGGATTACAATCGATAAAATAGAAGTTAAAGTCGATGTTCTTCCACCTAATTTACTCGCTTTATCAAATACTAGTGATTCAAATGTAGCTATACATTCACTTCTTGATACATTAGGATACATCATACAGGTTGATATATCATCAAGTGATTCGTTGCGTCTTTTACAACTTAAACGCTATTCTATTACTACTCTTTATAGAATCTTAAATGCTAGCAAAATAATCGATACTTTCATGCAAAAACCATATGCTTCATTTATTGCCAAATTATCAATCGCAGGCTCATTCGGAGAAAATGGTTTTCAACCCGCTAATTTACGTCTATTCAATAGATCACATTTGGAACAATACTGTTTCAGTTTAGATAGATGCGAAGAATGGAAACAAATAGTACTGAATAATATTAATAATGTTAGTGGTCAAATTGCTACAGATATTCAAGCCAATTCGTCACTTGGTATTTACAATAAGGTTAATACTAAATCAGATCAATCGCTCATGAATTGGTCATCAAAAAGTGACGTAATATATAGGGATTGGAAGCCATATGGATCAAAAGCCGAAATTGAGCTATATAAGAAGGGTCGAAATGGTAGCAATGAAATTTCAATTGTTCCATTTCCACGCCATGCAGCTGAGTCGGGTGTAATTCAAGAGAGTGGTGATAAACACCGATTTAGAGGTAGAATTTATATGAATGATAACCACAGTCACAACAGCTTTCCTTCGTTTATTGTTGAAAATTTAGCATTGAGTGAAGGTAATTGGTACTATTGTGTTAAGTTGCCATTGGGCGGCCTTGTCCAAATTGGATGGGCGACAACCGGATTCACACCCAAATCTGACGAAGGACTGGGAATAGGTGATGATAAATATTCATGGTCTTTTGATGGATCGCGCGGTACTATCTACTATGACCAAGAATTCCAATTTTTACCACGAAATATTCGTTGGAAAGCAAATGATGTTTGTGGTTGTGGAATAGAAATTGATGGTGAAAATACTCGAATTAAATATTGGTTGAATGGTAAATTCTTGGGTACAGTATTTTCACATCAATCAAATATTGCATCGACAAATATTAAATGTAATTTGTTACCACATGGAACGAATACAACATATTTTCCGGGTGTTACTGTACAAGCACACTACGGTCAGATAGGTTATTGTGAATTGATATTTAGTCCAGAAGATATGATCGCATGCCCATTACCCGAAGGTTACAAACCAATATTAATGCCTAAACTTAGTCAAAATAAAGATTCTATTGTTGCTTATCCATACAGTGCCTATTTGGTAGGTGATGATGTTGAAGATTTTGTTTATATACGACGAAGTACACCGTCAACAATTCTTCTACGTGATTTTGTCAATGAACATCATATCGAAACTACATTAAATATTAGTAATCATCAATTAATTTTGACGGAAGATAGTGATGGTTTTTCGTTTTCAATTGATAGTCAAACTTCATCATTAACAATTAGCTTTGATTTTCAAATTTTAACGAAAAATCAAAGCGATTCCAATGACAAATTTGACATTCTACTATTTACATTACAAACAACTGAAGAACATGCAATACGAATATCATTAAATAAAAATGATGAAGAAACAAGAACTGTTATTTTATTTGATACAAAAGAACGAGAAATCAAAATCTATACAAACAACACAATTTGTCAAACAATAAAAGATGAATTTGATAATCAAACAATGATAAAATTCAATTTTCATTTTCTACCTAATATTGCTGCTGGAATAAAAAATTTGGCTCTTTGGAAATATGCACTTTCAGAAGAACATATTCGACGTATATTTACTAGCGGTATATCTTATGTTGCCATTGATTATCAACAATTAAAAGAATATCGATTGCAAGCAAATACATTCACATTTACGAAAAATCAACAACAATTTCAAAATGAATTTATGGTTCCATTCAATGAATCATTTGATGAGACTGCATGGAAACAAAGGCAAAAACAAGTTAACATTGATGAGTCGAACTATTTTAAATCAATCAATGAAACAGATGAATCAATTATACAATTTTACGGAAATAAAAGTTATCTCGTTGTAAAAAAATCAATTCAAGAATGGAATAATTATACTGTTATTCTTGATATTTCCATACCTAATTTTCCAAAGAATGAAGAACAATTAACATTAGTTCTACTGAATACACAAACGAAAATATTTATGACATCTGACGGTACAGTTTGTTTTTCTACGACAGAAGAAAACGATGAAAGTGAATCAACATTAAATTTAAATGAATTTTTACGTCTACTCATTAGTGTAGATAATAAATTAATCAAAATCTATGTAAATGGATTGTTAGTACTTGATGCTGAGGTCGATAATGATTCATTGGCTATGAATTCTAATCAAATTCATTTATTTAGAGAAACTGATTTCAAAAAGAATACAACAAATGGGAACACACTTCGAATTGAATGCAAATCATTTACATTTCTAAATCGATCAATAGAGACTTCTGACTTAGATGAAATACTGAAATCACCAAAATATTCATTAGAAACATTAGTTGCACCACCATTTTCAATAACTTCATCAAGTCTAATTAATATTGGATATAAAGTCGAATGGATAAAATCCGTTATAAAACAACATAAAACGACTAATATTCAATTGATTGATACAATTATACGTGAACATAAAGAAGAATTTTTAAAAACAGACATTCAAAAGCAACAAAAATGTATTTTAAATATTTTATCAAGATTAGGTTCATCGATTGATAAAGAAAAACTAGAAAATTTAATCAATAGTTTAGAAATTGATATCGATGAACAAATGGTAAGCATTGGTGAACTTGTGTTAGCTCTTTGGAATGACTTGCAAACATCGGAATCTTCAGTTATTGAAAGAGAAATTAAAGATGATACTAGTCCAAATCAAAAGGAGAAGACATGGTTTCGTCGAGAAATTGATGAATTCAATTTAAATTATAGTTTTGCTGAATGGATTCGAGATAAATCTACAACAACACAGGTAACAGATACTGCTACTGCTTATCAATTATTCGATTTAAATAAAGCGGAACAAGAACAGACCATGACAGCAATATTTGATCAAAGAACAAAAATTAAACAATCTATTCAATATTCACATAAGAATATTTCACAAAAACAATATTTAGATTCTCGTATTGCTTGTGAACAAGGATTAACGTCGATCTATGCACGTGACACAATTTTGAATATATTGAAAGCCTGGTCAAGCACTAGTTCGCATATATTTCCATTGGAAAAATTTGGTGATTATCCATTCATTATAAAATTATTACGATCTATTAACTATCATTATACATATAACAGGTTACATTTAGATGACAGTGTGAATCCAATGAATTTTTTAGTAAAATCTATTCTCAAAAATAAAATAAAAGAATTAGTTGAAAACCCCAGTGTTAACAATGAAATTTTGCCAAACAACGTTCCTTTACTGTACCATTTACAGAAGGATATTATTATTGAATCGAATCGATATTTATTGAAAATATCGTCATTAATAGACGATTCCAATGATGAGACAACAATTATTGAGGAGCAAACAAAAACTGAAGAGCCGAATTTAAATTTTATTCTCAAAATATTAAATCTTTTCGTTGAATCAGTAACTGATAAATCAACGATGAAACAAGTTGAAATCGATGCACTTATTCCATTTTTCTTTCCCGAACCATTAATCAGTGTAATGTTCAATCTATTTCTATTACTTCCAATGCATCAATCAAAAATTTTCATTCTTCAACTATTTTTTACGTGAGTAGATATCTTTATACAATATTCTTGTTCTTAACTAATAGTCGTTTTTTTTAGCATCTTACATTCTACAGAATCATTTGTTTGTTTTTCTCAAAAGAAAAAACCATTTATCATATTTTCATTAAAATGAAAAACAATTCACGAAGGAGCTTTTAGATGTATTTATTCGCATTTTACTTCATTTTTTCACTAATTCAAGTTTGTTTGAAATAAGTGAGTGTTCGAATTAGATTTTGCCTCGTGTATAGATCTAATAATCACTAAGAATATCATGAGTTTTATACGATTCAAATTCGTTACTCTTAAAATATTGCAGTTTTTTAACAGTTTCATTACAATTTAAGTTACTGAAAACTTGTTTAGCTCTCAAATAGAGATGCTATATGATGCATTTTGATCTACAAAAAATGCAGTAGATTTATTTCAAAAAGAAGAAAATAAATTCTGATGATTTTCAACCTAACTACACACTAATTTAGTTTCTTTCAGCGGATTTACATATTTCGATTACTTTTAAATATTATTCATAACATACTAATTCATATGTTCCTAGTCTTGAACAATCTAGAATTCAATTGTAATAATGATTTCTTTTGTTCAAGTCAAAAATATTACACTGGTTAATTTTTTTTCTTTTTTATATCATAGTTTAATGCAAGCAAGCAAAAAATTTAATTTAAACAAACGAATGCAACATTTCATGTCCCAATTATTAATCGAATTATTATCAAATGAAGCATATGTGAACAGTGAAACGATGAAAAGATTACAAATCATTGTCATGGATTTCGTATTTTTAGACTTAACCAGACAAAAATCTCAATTTGGTATAATGAACAATGAAAATCAACAATTCGAAATCAAATTATTTGAATTTCCACAAAATTTTCGAGATCTATGGATGGTAACCGATATTATTAATGCAATGACTGATAAAACAAAACAAACTCAATATCCTGAATTGTTTTTCGTACAAGCATACGATACATTGGATGATGCTGTTCAATTCACTTTAGATGATATTGTAGTTTCAAATCATCATTTTGACAAGACATCAGATCTACAGCTAATCAGTCTAATGAACAACGATGCTTTGATTGAACATTCATTCAGTGAATTTATTCATAGTCTAACAATCGATTATTTGCCGAATTTGATACGTTTCGAACTCTACCCATCCTTGTTGAACATTCCAGCAAAATGTGTACAAGATCGTGCAAAACTATTCTATGTATTCGAGATATTTGTTGAAAAAGTTATATCACTACTTGATTTCAGTTTGTCTCCGAAACAAAGTATTCTTACAGATAAAATTCGAATGGTCAAAAATTATTTATCAAATAGGAAAAGAATTCAATGGTTTGAACAATCCTTGGAAGCAACGAAAGAGAATCAGTTTATTAATTTGCCTACAATCCAATTTGATTTTGTAAGAGCAAGTGACGCTGATAATAGTGGACAACATAGTACATTCTATCAAGGTTATGAACAACTACATGAAAATGCTCATCTATTATTTAGACATGATAGTCAACGACTTTGGCGAGCACAATACATTGGAATGCATAGTACCGATCAAGGTGGACCCTATCGTGATTCAATCACGAGTATGTGTTCGGATATATGTAGTACACGATTACCATTATTTATTTTGTGTCCAAATGGCCGAACGAATACTGGTTTGAATCGCGATCGATGGATTCCAAATGTATTTCCACTGAATCAATCGATTCCCGTTAAAATAAAAAAACAATATCGATTTATTGGACAATTGATGGGTATGGCTATACGAAAGAAAAATTATCTAGATTTAAAATTTCCCGATTTATTATGGAAACAATTGCTAGGCGAACACATAGCTATGAAAGATATTGAAGCAATCGATATACAAAGTTCTGCAATTATTAAAGAAATGGAACATAATATACAAAAGAATCAAGCAATCAATATTGACAGTGATATCAATTATTTATTTAGTAATATTATGAGTGAAGTTCGATTTAATATTGTTAGTTCAGCTGGACACATATATGAACTGATTCCCGATGGCAAAAATATTCCAATAACAGCTAATAATTTCAAAGAATACTGTACACGTCATCGTGAATATCGTCTAAATGAATTTCGTCGACAAATTGAATATATTCGTCAAGGCTTGTGTAGTGTTGTACCGAATAATTTTATGAGTTTACTTACAATTAGTGAACTGGAAGAAGCTGTATGTGGAAAACGTCAAATCGATGTTGAATTACTGAAACGAAATACCCAGTATGATAATTTCAATGCAGCAGAGCCATGTATTCAACGATTCTGGAAAGTTTTAAGTGAAATGTTTAATGAAGAACAGAGGAAATTATTCGTAAAATTCGTTTGGGGAAGAAATACATTGCCAAGTCGAGATGAAGATTTCACAGAAAAACTTTCGATTAACTTATTAATGAGAGATGAATATGAAGCAGATAGAACCCTTCCACGTAAGTCGAATTGATCTATGTCAATGTCAATCACTACGTCTTTGACGAAGAATTTCCTTTTCTATTCAGAGTTATTACTCTGGTACTACTATCCATTTCAAAGTAATAAAGACGGACGATGTAGTTGAAATAACTCATGAACACGAGCTATTAGAAATCTTTAGTTTTCTGCATACTAGAGACAAATATGGGACAATCGAATTTTTAGTGGTCTTCATAAGAGACTTTTGAAAATTTTCACTTTTTTTAAGAGTTATAAGGGTTTTCCGGAAATTGCAAATTTTGGCCAGTTGATCTCTGATCATCTGAAACTAAGTTTCAAGAGGAGTAATCGGCAACTCTGAATAGAGTTTTGACGTTTGGTTTTAGTTTTCAAGCTATCCGACTCTATAATTTTAATCAGAAATTTCGTTTCAAAATACCTCACATGAGTTATAGAATTCTCATTTGACTTCGCTTTGGAGAGTATCAGACTTTTAAAAATAAGATGTACATAATTATATGGAAAGATTGTATTTTAACAGGTATAATCGATTTTGACAGTAACATTCTGAACATACGGTTAGTGATTTATGGGCAAGATCTCCGATCGTTATTCTAAATCTATTGTATTTTGGATGAAAAAATACGACTATACACTTAATACTGCTTTAGATTTTTCTTACCTTATTGTGGCTTGACTCACGATAAAAAATTGCAATGTATAATTTTTCAATCGTCACCACTACGATATGACATATCGAGTAGTACAACCAGCGAAAAATTTCATCATTGTTTTTGCATATATGGGATCAAGCAACAAATATTAAGTTGAGTTGATTTGTATGCATTTGAAAAAAAATTAGCCACGACTCTCCTTATAGTTCTCAATCATAAAATTAATTTAATCATAACGTCATTTTCCTTATACCTTTAAAACTCGTTTTTTAAGATTTAATAGCATTTGAATATTTTAGCACTTGCCTTTCATAGTTACACGAATGTTTTGGTTGAATTAATTTTTTGACGCCATCTTGATGAGAAACACGGCTAAATTTCACGAGAAAATTGAAAGTTTTCGAAAACGTTTGAAATGCATGCTCAGCTGTGACACGAATCTGTATTTAGATTTCTCTTACGAACAACAACTGGAGCACTGTCTAAGCCAAATTAGTCAAATAATGTAATCTACAATCGTTAAAGTCATGATATAACAAGAAATAAATCTAGAAGGAAATTGTCTTGGAATTATTTGAAAGATTTTTTTTAATTAAAGCCTCCTTTACAGTAAATCAAGAAACATTTTGTATTGAGTAGAAAAATATTCGAATTAAAGAAAACTGGTGAATACAGACTGTTTTATACCGTTTTCACCACTGAAAAAGCTGCAGCTAACCATTAGAGTACCTATCGAGAGTGTGCATAAAATAGAAGATCGTACTCACACTCAGCAACTATACAAGAGTAAAAACTTTAATATTATTTGTCTAGCATTACAATGCTTATCCAAAGAATTCTGATATGTCTGTACAGCAACAGAATAACTCTTGTAAAGTTGTAATTGTGATGATTTGGCAGAAAATCAAATTCAAGGACTCCATATGTTATCATTGTTAGATCTTTCGAGACAAATTTGCTTTTCTTACTAGCGAAAAAAGCATTGAGCATCCTAATGCAATTTATCTGCTTCTATAAAAATACGTTTCATTTATGAATATCGTGTTTCGAAATAGAAATATGAATTAAATTTGTTATTATTATTATTATTTTAGGATCGCATACGTGTTCATTTTCTCTTCACTTACCATCATATTCGACGACTGAAATCATGTACGAACGTTTGAATTATGCAATTACTCATTGTTCAAGTATCGATGCTGACGGTTAAAACTGAATAAAGCTACCCGATAGCATAAACTTCAACTTGAATCAGATTTTCGTAAATCAAATGTTAATACATTAAACAAATTTTTTTAAATTAATAAACCTTGCATACAGCCTAACAACATACTTTTGCTGTTACAAAAAACTAAATAACTTTATTTCTTTAAGCTTGACATTTTGTTTCTCACTTTTCTTTTATGATACAGTAATGCTCACTACGAGATTTTCACTTGTTGATTAAATAAGTTTCATGGACATATTTGTGCCATGACATATTTTCTCGTTTCTATTCTTTTTCCTTTTACAGAGGATAGGAAGATCATCTAATCGCACACACGAATCTTGCTCTTAGTATAAGTTTATGTATTCTATAGGATGCGATTGACGCTATTCAAGATCCTTATCTCGATCTTGTTATGGCAAAAAGATAACTTATACTTTCAATACTCAGTAGTACCAATCAAGCATAAATTCACATTTTTATCATTGTCGTGCAGATGGGATAGCATTTATTGAAGTGAAAGTTGTCAACGATAGTACGTGCAACATACTTAATGAATTAGAAGTGAAGAGTGAGTGAGCATGCGTTTCATGTTCAAATATGCTTACAATCTTGGCCTGTACATTAATCAATCTAAAAAGATGCGAGTGTAGGTGTAGGTAAAGAGAAGACCCATGCCAACTCTCACACCCCTACCGTAGATTTAGATCACTCTGAGACAGCTGGGCAAGAGTTGCAATTATTCAAAGATCCTACATTGTACTAGAACATTAACAAAAGCGAATATCTTTATTATCAAAAAAAGTTGAGCATTACAAAGTCAACCAATACCTGCTTTTGTCATTACATTGCTACACCACCGACATTGTTATCAAAAGCAATCGACTTACCGTTAAAGATCATCTTTTCTAGACAGAAGTCTATAGATAGTTATGCTCAAAACAAGAGAGACACGGTATGTATCGGAATATTTGAAAACTCAAAGCTCTTATCGATGCTCCTCCTTGATTTTTGGAACTTTATTAATTGATAATTCTGTTTGTTAAATTTCAATAATTATTTATGTATTAAGTTTCGTACACTCGCTTTCATAAAAACGAAATATCGTTACTTTTTTTTAATTTTAAATTCGACACGTTGTATACTTTGTTCAACATTAACAAGCTTTCGGTTGGTAGGCCCAAACCTGAGACGATAACATTCAGCCGCTTTTTTGTAATACATTAGTGATTTGTGCAACTCCTGGGTATGTTCGTACACGTAGGCCATGCTCTCCCATGTTGCTCCAATTGATGAATGCTGGTATGAAAGAGACTTTTCTTTAATCACAAGCGACTGTTCGAAATATTTCAACGCTTCTTGAAAGCGGCCATTACATAGACAGATAAGGCCCAAATTATTCAACGATGCAGCCACATCTGGGTGATCAGAAGGACGGAATTTTTTACGAATCAACAACGCCTTATTATGGCATTGAAATGCTTCGGCATATCGTTTCTCTTGATTGAAGACATTACCTATGTTACTGAGACAGGTGGCAATGGCTAAATGTTCTTCACCAAACGCTCGCTTCCAGATCTCCATAGCTTTGCTATAGGATTGATGTGCTTCTTTACAAGCGTTTTGCTTTGCATAGACATTCCCAATACTGTTGTAGCTTTCGGCAAGATTAGTATCATTCGGTTTGAGCGTTTCATTTCTTCGCTTCAATGCTTTTTGATACCACTGGAGACTTGCTGTCAAATCGTCCTTTTCGAATGCCAGATCTCCGAGTTTAGAATACAAATGAACAATATCTTTATGATCATGAGGAAGCGTTTCATGCAAATAAAGAAGATGTTTCTCGGCTTCATCGAGTTTATTCATGTTCATCAACCGTGCGGCGAACAAGAGACGTTGCTGCTCATGACCTTCGACAAGATTTTCCATTTTCATGTGTTCTAACGTAATTCTCAAATTGTTTTCATCTTCACTGCACAATCGCAATTTAATCGTCCAAATTTTACCATCGACACGGTCAACGGCAAGAATGCGATAGATAGATCCAACTGTCATGAGCACTTCTCGTTCGTCTGGATGAGCACTATGTGAAGTGACCTCTGCAAACGGTTTGACGCCGCGAATTCGAGGATCAGCCTCAATTTCGAAGAAAATTTGTCGAAGGTCGTCCGTAGGATCGGCAAAATCGAGGGCCTTGCTTGCATCTAAACTAGTTGAGAAAAATGAGCTCATCGAAATCAATCTTCCGACTGAATTTGACAATCCACGAAATTCATCATCTGATATTGATTGAGACCGGTAAGTACGAATGGGTGTTGAACATCGATGCTTTTCAATTGCTTTCCAAAGATCGAAGATGAAGAATCGCAGAAGATAAAGCAACTTGGTGTCTTGTACGCGTAAGGCTTTGTTCAACATTCGATATAGAAATGATTCCCGCGTATACCACCATACGGCTTTATCAGGTTTATAATTATTCTTAAATTCACGAACATTATTTAGTTCTTTTTTGTTTTCTTTGTACTTTTTTTTACAAATCTCAATCAGCTCTTTTTTATCTTCTTCAGTGGCTTTGATACGAAGGAGGGAATCCATCAATAGTTGAAATTGAAGATATTGCCCATTGAGACCGAGTGACGCCCGATCTGTTACTGAATCGCTTTCCAAGAAGGTGATTGCAAATTGTTCTTCAACTTTCTTTGTCTTGACATGATCTTTTTCGATTCGATGAATGAGTTCATCCAGATCTATAGTTACTAATTTGATCTAAATACAGGATTCTTAGAAAATTACAACTAACCACGAATTTTCTTTACTTTTGTATATTGACTAGCCCATTTCTTATTTTTCTTCTTGTCCATACAGTAGACATAGATAGCACGAACTTGTTGGAGTTTATAAATCCGAGGCACTATTTGTTGTCCCAAACCACCACTGACGATGAGCACAACTCGATCAGCATCGTGACACTTTCGAATGAATTTTTCGCACTTTTCAACATTGTTAAATACTTTGAGATAATTAATGATTGCACGAAGATCTGATTGAGCTCCAATGTTTTCTTTTGCTGTGTTTACCACTGCATCAAGCCAGATCAGACTAAATGTCTCGAGATTGTCGTCAGCTGTTGACATTTGGGAGTTACTTCGAAAGAATAAATATAAATATTTGCTTAATGGTTAGATATCAGCAAAGCATTTTATTACGTTATTCATGGCTCATTGGACTCATACGAGTTTAGAAATATAAACTTGGGTCTTTTCAAAATGTTCAGATTTACAATTCTTGAAATAGAGGATATCGTCACATGTCTTGTACAATCTCAGGCATTATTGTCGAATATCTTTTGTCAGTAATCTGTATCAAACTTTTCTTGCTTTAAAACTGCTTTCTATTATAAAAATTTCAAATGCAGGGAACCACTCAGAGTTTTTTCTAGCGTTTTAGACCAGTTGACTAAGATTCTTCACTTGAAAGACAAAGACAAAGAGGAAAACTGGCCCATGCAAATATAGAATAGAGCCGTCAGATAAGAGGATTGTTTAATGTGTCAAATAACTAAAACATTCTTTCGAGAAAAGTTTGCTACTACAGTTTTACTAAGGTATATAATGTGAAACTCTGATAACTCTTCAAGTTTTTATTATTGACAACCTTTATTTTAGTATATAACTTTCTATATGTGCTAATATTAAGACAAAAGGAGAAGTCTTTCAAAACTTAACACCTAATAATTCAAAACAACTGATGTTGAACAACATCTATCGCTTGTTTTGTTTAACTTTTCCTAAGAAAGATATAATTTCTTTACAAGAATTGATTTTGCTTGATTTATTCTTATTTGAAATCACTATTTAACATATCTGATGATTTCTCAATTTGTAAAATGAACCTAATGTCAATGGAAAGATAATATGAGCTACAAAGTATAGTTTTATACTAGACCTGTACATGATATTAACAAAAGCAAATTCTTACTTTCAATGTTTTTCGATATTTTCCAATACAACAATAGAAGTAAGCAGTGAATCGATGCGTACAATAGAATCAATAAATCTTAAATGAATAAATCGGTGAAGACAAAAGTTGATAACATAACAATAAGATTATTATCGAAACGTTACGATAACAGGGATAGTCAACATTAAAAATATGTGTACTGGAAAACGAGTCAAATAATTATTCAAAAAAGTAACTGGTATTTCGTTACCGAATCCATTATTTGGTGATAGTTCAACTTACTTTTGTTCACATGAGATACTATTGACTATGACTTTAAAAAAAAACTGCACCGAAAGTTACCGAGGAAATTGTCTCATATTGCTGTTAGAAAAAAAACATCGGAGTGAATGTGACACAAACGAATACGATTACAAACAATAGCTATTGATGAAAAAGCTGCGATGAGAAAGCGATGAAGAAGTTTAACTTATATTTATGAAACCATTTTGTGTGTGATCCTGTACATAATAATATTAGATTTTTCTGAGAATACATGACTTGTCTGAATGTAACTCATAATATATAGTATTTACTTTGATCAAAAAATCAATCACACAAGAAATTATTTTGTAGTAAGCAAAAAAAAAGAGAAAGTCAAGTTATTCAGTGTCTATGTCTACGCAGTTTTGACGCTCGGCTGAAATCAAAATATGAAGAGAAGTACGTAACGAAAACAATTTTGTTTTCTATTAACTCATTATAATTAGTGAAGAGCGACTAGATATGAGAAGCACAAGCGAACACATAACCAATCCTACTATACACGCAGTCATAAGAAATGGCTTTTTTCCCACATTAAAAATGATAGTTGTTTTTTTTCTCTGTCTCTCTGTTTACCTGCACGGGTGTTTATGTGTGTGAAAGTATTGAATATTTTTTTTCATACAAAACATATTGCGCAGACAACAAAAATGATACAATCATAATTTAAAGAGAAGCAAAGGTGAAAAAATATCAATAAACAATAAATGAAGAAAATGCAGCATAGAATAATTTTACGAAGAGAAATTTTCGACTTTTTGTTGTTAGCACAGTCATCATCAACTGCAACACATGATTTGTGATCTTAGTATAACTATTTATTTGAAAAATAACAAATAATAACAGCTAGAAGAGATACAATACAAACTAATTCATAAACATTAACAAGTACATACATCGATGAACATAAAAAAAGGTCAAAAATTCCTTTTCATAAAATTACATTATACTAAGTTTTCATCATTAATTGTTTATTGCTATTGTTCAAGTCTTTCTTCTTTAAAATTACTATCATTGTTATTGTGGATTTATACACTTGAAATATATGATATATTGATTTAAATACGTTCATATCTACTTTAGTCAAGTTAATGCCCATCGATATATGTATATGTATATGTTAATGTTTATGGATTAGTTTGTGTTGTATCGTTTCTAGCTATTATTGTTTAGTTTGTTAAATATATAGTTAGACTAAGGTCATAAGTGATATGTTTAAGCTGATGATGACCGTACTAACAATAAAAGGTCGAGAATTTGATAAAGTAAAGTTTGATCAAAAGTAAAAATGTCGCAAAATAAACTTCAAAACAATAAATAGTAAAATCTTGAAAAGAAAACGAAACGAACAATAGCATTACAAAGTTGAATAAACACGTTGTACATTAGATATCAGAGGTCCAACCAGGCCGTGTTTTTCAGGCCTGTACGGCCTGTCAAGGCCTGGTAGATTTTTCAAGCGTATACGATAATGATAAAAGACCGGAAACGGGATGTACAAATAGGGCACTAAGTCTACTACTCAACCCGAGCCTGGCCAGTCTGTTATAAGTAACACTCATAGTTTTCAGAATAGTGAAAGTGACAGGCCCAGACAGGCCTACAGGCCCATAATTGCGTGAGCCTGTGACTTTCATTGATCTGAAAATCAGGGGTGTTGCCAATAACAGGCAGGTCAGGTTCGGGTTCTGCAGTAGTGTTAGTGCCCTGTTTGCACATCTCATTTTCAGTATTTTATCATTATCGTATACGCTTGAAAAACATACCAGGCCTTGACAGGCCGTACAGGCCTGAAAAACACGGCCTGGTTGGACCTCTGTTAGATATAGCATCAAAACGAGAACATCTATAAAAGTCTTTACCTCAGTTTTCGACATGTTTTGTTTCTATATTTTTGCTTTCGACTAAAGTTAAAATAATCGAAAATTTCTCTTCATAAAATCATATGCCACTATGATATTTGCTTTCTAACAATTACTGTAGAAATAAATCATAATATGTGTCAAATTGTTTGAGTTGATACGTGTATGTGCGTGTTTGCAATTGCAAACTATGTCTTGAGTACAATATTGTTTTTGCTTCTCATCATATTTTGAAACAAAACTGCGTCCAGAAGCGCTCCTGAAATCAATTCTAGCTGGATGTCAACAAAACGAAGTTTTTGCAAATTTTGAAAACTAAAATCAACTCATTGTATAGTAGAAGTTGAACAGTACTATTCGACGATTTTACTGCAGAGTGATTAATAAGTGAAAACAAATCTGTGTATATAATTTCATCTATCATCATTCAAACGTTGCAAAAATGTTTGTCATGCTAGTCTTCTGTACTTTGTTGGGAAGTTTTGCACCATCCTTAGCAATGTGAAATGAAACAGACAACTGAAAAATATTTCACTGCTGTGTTAATCGATAAAACATATTCATTCAGTTGTTGTTTATGGTACTTGATACATTTCACATCTTGAATCTGTCTGCCCGACTGATAAAAAATCTGTTGGAATGCAACTAAACAAGAACTTCAAAACATATCTGCACTAAAAAATTAATGCACTGAGCACGCAGATTGTAAGAAAATCGCGTCTAGGCATGTATCGATTAAAAAAGTATTATACATTGGTTATGATTCATATCTGCAGTTATCTTCAGAAAGAAAACAAAATAGCACCGTCATTTTTGTCTCAATAATATGTTGTATATGAAAAGAAATATTCAACGCTTTCACAAACATGAAGACACACAGGTAAAGAGAGACAGAGAGAAAGACCTTGCATTTTTTATGTGGAAAAATTTCATTTTCGTTTGACTGTATGTATAGTAGGATCAGACGCACGTCCGTTTTTTCTTCTTATGTCTTGTGTCACTCTTCACTGATCATCACGAGTCAATGTAGAAAAATTTGTTTTTCTTATGTACTTTTCTTCATATTTTATTTTCATCAGAGCGTTAATTATAAGCAGGACAGACACTCTTAATAGCTAGACTTTTTTTTTCTTTTGCGCACTAAAAAAATAACTTGTTGTATGTCTGATTGATTTTTCGAGCAACATACAAACAATATATTGTCAGTAGTATTCAAACAAGTCAAATATTCTAAGAGAACTGCAGCAAATCGAAGAAACGGCTCACTTTGATGACGTAATTGATTTCCAAGATTATGAAAGTCATTGAAAAGTGATTTTCAAATTCAACAAAAGCGTTTAAATTCATCAAAAGTTGAAGAATATCATGAGCATGCTCTCAAAATCACCTTAAAGTTGAGAAAGTCATGTAAAAGTCATTGATACCAATAAAAGTAGAAACACACCAAAGTACTTATGAAATGAAAACTTACATAAAAAACGCTCACACATATTGATATGATATAAAAGTACTGCAGAATTACGAACAAACTTATTAAAAATTAGAATGTTGTATATTTCAAGATGTCAAGATGAAGTGTTTCGCTGTAAATTAATTTTTTTAAGCATATAAGAGTTCAACAGAAGGATGAATCGAGTAATCAAAGAACGTTGTATATGTACTATCTGTATTTAGACAAGTAATAGTAAGCAGCTGAAAATATCTTTTATTTGTTCCTCATACATTTAAAAAGAAAGAAAGATGCAAATATTATACGATAAGTGTTGCGACAGGTCTCATCGATCGACAAAAGCACCATCATTGATACTTGTTGTTTCTTTTTATTTCAAAGTGACGTAAACCAAAGTGACCTTCGATGTTAGTCTATAGCCCAATCTTTCAAGCATTTTATACGATGACTCATTTTCATTGAACACAAAACAGAAAACGTGTTCTTGTAACTTAAACAATTCCGACGCCAAGTATACGTTCACTAGTGATGCAAGACCAAGTCGACGAAATTCAGGTAGTGTAAATGCGATTCCAAAAGAACCATCGAATTTTGTCAAACACCAACTCACTAACTGTTCATTATGATATGCACCTACAAAACTCAAAGAAGATCTCTTATTGATATGAATAAAATTTAAAATTCTTTCATTCAAAACTTACCAAATGCTGGTAAATGTTCGATTTCGTATCGAATTAGATCAAGCGAATACATCGATTTATATGCCCAATGATCGTTGATCAATGACGCGTCGGCTACTGACAAACGTCGAATGATGACGTCTAAACATTTTGCTATATCAGAATCATTTTACGATAGAGGTTTCAAAAAGCAGTGCATATAATCTTTTTGCTCAATTGTTTCGTACTTCTTCAAAAGAACGATTCAACTCCTGTGTAAATTAGTCCTATTATTAAAATATTTGTGGCACATCTTTTGAAAAATAGACGCTATGAGTTGTTCTCTCTACCTGTTGGAATGTGGTGCATAATTTTCGCTTTCGTCATTTCCAACGTTTCCCGATTAATTTCCATTTGAAAAGCAGGAAACACATTCAAATCACCTAATTTTTTCTCTTGAACGAGGCTCTCGATCGTGGTCGACAATTGATAATCATTATTCAAAAAAATAATTTTTTTTACTTGATTCCATGGAACACATTGTTCAAGTAGAATCATAAGTATATGATTGCTATTGGAATGACAAAAGAATGAAACATATCTTATACTTGTTTCTTCATTTTTATCTAATAGACGATGATCAATCGTAAAACCAATTGGAGAATACACTAGTACCGCACATTTAATTTGATCTTGATCATCAACAACTAATTTATGGGGCCATATATGTTCTTTTGTGATGAAGCCTCGTTGTACATAATCGAGTAATTGCCATAGTTGAATCGATTCCGGAAGATGTGTTTTCTATCAAACAATGATGTTCTCTGTATCTTACAATTGGGCTAGAGATTGAAGAACTCACCAAAAAACTTAAGACTAATCCAAGCGATTCTTCATTTGAAATATCGACTTCACTTGGTATGATTGCAGCCATATTCTAAATAAAATAAAAGTGCATTTTACATGATAACGACATTCTTTTTTATCAAGGTGTCTGTTCTTATCTTTTACCATGGCTACTTATACAACGATATCAAAAATAAAAGAAGAAAGACAATATTATTTGAGTATGAAAATGGCACATGCTACGCGAAATGGTACGACAATAATAGCTACGTTGTGCAAGGCAACTTAGAGTCAGAATAGCATCGCTCACAAGCAAAGTATTCTTGAAGATGAAAATTCTCATCGAGCAAATATTTCAGTATCCCGCCAACACTTCTGGCTCATCTATATCAACTAATCATGCATCATTTCAGGACCAGTCAATGGTTTTTCGGGAGTTTTCTTTCGTTTAAACTTAAACATACATTCAGTTAGCTATAAAAGTTGTTTGAAACTATTATACAAGACTAGAAACTTTAGTATCATTTGAATAACATTAAAATCTTCATTCAAGGTATCCAGATGTTGCCATAGTTGGATCTATCGAGAAAACTTTTCTACTCTCTCTTGCAAAAAAAAAAACAATCGACCATCCTAATGCAATTTATCTGGTTCTGTAAAAATGCATCCGATAAATGAATGTCGTATTTCAAGATATAAATATGAATAAAATTTTGTTATTATCATGTTAGATGGAACTCTCTTTATTCGACTTAGCAGCAATCCATTCATTAAGTCTCAAATATGAATAATGAAGCTTACTTCAGTGTTGAACGCATGTTCTCTGTATCGTGTGCTTTTGCAAACTGTATTGATTTCTTTGTGTAAGTCTACTAGGCCAACTATTGCTTGCATTTCATTAATAAAGTCAGTTTGTATTGATTCATTTTAACAGACAATTTTAGAGGAAGCAGATCTATATACAGCTGTTTTCACAACTACTTCTCTTTCTACATTGCTAGGAGAACTTTCTAGTTCTATGCAGTATTTGTACCCTTTTAGTCGGCATATGGATAGAATCCTATTATTGGTATGATGAATGCTTGCTTCTTCGATTAAATGATTGACAGCGCAGCTATAAGTAATTGTAGATTTGAAGATTTATTGCTCTGCTACTTATTCTGATTCGCTAATTTATATGGCAACTGGCTTTGTAAAATTTGACTGAAAAACAAAATATAGAAGTTTTCTAATTCAAAGGTTGCGGAATTGATGCAATCAAATGTAGGAATTACTAACTTCAGTGCAGATCTGATAATTGGGATAGACTTCGACCAGCACTGTTCAAACTTCCAAAAAAGTGAATTTTCCTCAGAAATTATTCTCACAGAAATAACATACTAATTGGAAAGTACCGAAATTGCCGTAATTATAATCAAATCAGTCGAAATGGACCGTTCCAAAATACAATACTTTCCAAGAAATGTCAACAATTTTCACTTATTCATGGGATATGATCTTCTTTTCATCAGATGAATACATATATATTCATATAATATGTTCAAGAAAATTTCGGAAATTACCGAAATCTCCTAGTAATTTTTCATAAGTTATTAGTTGCTGTTTTTCATGGCTTACTTTGTTGCCATGAAAGCTTTCATTGTTGGGAGATTTACTTTTTTTAGAAATCTCAACATACCTCTCTGTTTGCTGTTTAGATGACATCCACCAATAAAAATGGCTTTTCACCGACTCGTGTTCAAGATCGATCTGCGTCGAATTTAGATGATGCCATTCAGTGTTTCGTATGTCAGAATATTGTGTGAAAATTATTTGCTTGTCAATCCTGCGATAAATCCTTCTGTTCGGCATGTATCAATCAAAGGCTTAACACAAATCCTAATCGATGTTCAATATATTACAACAAATTTATCCATAAATCATGTCCTTTATTGCTCACCAAATGTGAGACTGCTATTACATAAGAATCGTGTAATTATTACAATCTTTTTTCGTCCAGAATCGAAAATTCTTATCAATTCTTTTTGATTTCATATTGAGTGTGTTTTGTCACTATGGCAGTGATGGACAAGAAAAGAACATAGATTCCCATACTATCATATCACACCTAAATCGGAGAAGAACAGTAAAAGATACATGTTTAAGACAATATAGTCTAGTGTTTCCAATACAATTCATAAGAATGTGGTTTCTCTAGTCGACATACATTTTTCATAGTATTATTGTGTTGCTTGATCCGTATCGAAGGCACAAATATTATAGCATAAAAATAGGCTCTCAGTCACTCGAAGTTCTTTCATCGAACTGAAATCAATATTTCATTAGAACTCTAACGAAATATTTAACATTATTTCTATGATAAGAGATGGATGTTGTATCAAGCAACCTTCAAATTACTTTTAGCAGCATTCTTTCGATTTCCTATCGGTACCCTAGGAAAGTTGTTAGTCTATTAATACTCTTCTTATCGTTGAGAAGAACCATTGTTAAGCGCTTTTTTTTCTCTTGAAATTTGTCACGTTTACTCGTTCGAGACGGTTGTCTAGAAAGAACGAAAAAAAAAAATCTTCATTTTCTTTTTATTCGATGCACAACTTGGAAAGAAGTGTTTCGATAAAGTGCAAGGTGAGCTCGATTAACAATGCAGTAACGAATTGGCTTCGAAAAAAAAGGCATGTTTTTAAGCGTGTCACTTCATTTTCTTCGAGAATGAAAGGAGTATAGAGTGATAAAGTATTCTATTGTGTGTTTTACATACAACTATGTTGTAAATAATAAACTGAAGTAGTAGCTCTATTTTGTGAGACGAATTCAAGCATTTTTTATAAACGATATTCTGTTTTTTTTTTATTCAATATTCGCCTTTGCAGAATATAGTTTTGATAGTTTGTTCCTGGTTTTCTATGTCGACTGAGTCAACAAATATATTTATGTGATCATCACAATTATTTATTTTTCTTGTTCTAGAAATGACAACTTCAGAGTCAAGACATCCAGCATGTCAATTTCGCAGTGGTGAGTACGTGATATACATATATATTTATAATGAGAGGTCCTGCATAATTATTCGTGTTTCAATTGTTAATAATTCTCAAACTGGCTGAATGTCGTGTGACAGTTACTTCAAAAAAAAATCTGAAGAAGTCAACACAAGATGATGATAACGTTCGAAGAAGAAGACTGATACCATATTTACCTTTGCTACCCAAAATTTAACTATCAGTTTGAACACTTACTTGAGAAATCAATACTTTTATAGTATTCTTTCGTGTTCATAATTTTAATTCGAGATATAAGTTATACAAAAAGATGATAAAACTGCATCATGGCCTTTTATATTACATCTTTTCTGAATGACAAGAGGCTTCTTGTCTAGCAAGAAAAGGTAACCTCTGTATAACGGACTTGTTTTTGGTCAGTAAATTGTAGTCATCTATGAATGATGTCCTGGTTATCACACTCGCTTTGAGCTCTCAAATTATACAGTATTAAAATCTATACGCGAATTCGAATTTTATAGACAAACTTACAGACAGCTTTCAACTTTTCGACCAATAACTCAATATCTAAATAAGTAGAATATTCGACAGAACATTGACAACTTCAAATACTAAAAAAATTTCACAACAACACTGAAAATGTATTTTTTTTTAAATCTCGTGAAAGCTAATATTTACTGAAACCGCATAACTCGATTATTATATATAATCAGAAAAAAAGGTAAATTTACTAAATATTAAGAAAGTTACTGCAATAATCGTGACAAACTTCGAAGTGAGTTTCGAAGTTACTAAGTAGAAATTTACAGGTATTTTTCTGTACTTACCATTCTCAAAGAAAAACTTCAACCACTGTCAACAAAAAAAAAAAGCACCAATAATATCGAGAAATTTGCAAAAAATACTGATGCACTAAAACAATTTTCACCACTAAAATCGACCTAAATTCAGTAACTACTATGAAGTTACCAAATAATTTCATCGAGAACAGAGATTATAAATACTTTTCTGTACATACAAACCGCTGCATTCATCACATCAACTACAGAACCCTACGTTTAAACATGTTGAAAATTTTGAAGGGTATGGTGTTGTTCTCAATATTAAAATAGATTGAAAAGTATTTACAATAAATATAGAGTCATTTTTATTTTTGTGGAGATTTTCTATTAATTTAGTGGTACTTATTGAAGACTGGATGAGGATAAACGTCCGAGTTTTGTTTCTTATTTGCATTGTTGTTAAAAGTATCAGAATTCGATCATGCGGAAGAAAAATATTCTGAGTTTTCTTTTCTTTCAATAATTTAGATAAACCTTGGCTCGAGAAACAATTTCATGATATTGAACAGACATCGATTAAAAAGCCTGATGAACTCATCTCCGAGCTTCAAGATCCGGAGAGCGAAATCGATAAACAATTGCTCGATCGCATTCTTGGTTCCATAATTGGATTGCTCTTGGGTGATGCGCTTGGTGCACATGTTGAATTCAGACCGCATGATTTCTTAAAGGCCAATCCGGTCACTGAGTTGCAAGGTGGCGGGACATGGGGTCTTGAAAAAGGCCAAGTAGACAAAATTTAATTAAAAAGAAAACTATTTTTCTATAATTCAAAACTATTCATTATGCTCATGAATCAATGATTTATTAATTTTTTTTTCTCTAGTTTACCGACGACACGTCCATGGCTCTCTGTCTTATTAATTCGCTCATTGCACGTCATGGATTTGTACCGTATGATCAATTAGTTCGCTACAAATGGTGGTATAGACATGGTTATATGTCGTCAACAGGACTTTGTTTTGATATTGGCTCAGCTACTACTCAATCAATCCAAGAATTTGAAAGACGTCAAATTATATTTGCAAATGAAAAGAATATTCTTTTTGAACACTTAGATTATTTATCCGATCATCAACTTCTCAATGAATTTAACGTTTATTGTAGTCAAGAAGGCGTAGCTGGAAATGGTGCTCTCATGCGTTTAGCTCCCGTACCACTTTTCTTTCATCGAAATCCGAAACTTGCTGTCCAATATTCTGGTATTAGTGGTCAAATTACACATGGTGATCAAAAGGCCTATGATTCATGTCGCTATTTTGGTGCTCTCATAGTCGCTACTCTTCAAGGTGAAACAAAGGATAACTTACTCAGTAATAGATTCTATGATAATCACAAAGATTGGTTCAATGATGAACCTCTTCATCCCGATGTCCAGCAAGTAGTTGAAGGATCATTCAAGCGAGACGGAGGTTACGAAGATGGTATACGAGGTAAAGGTTATATTGTCAGTGCTCTCGAAGCTGCTCTATGGGCTTTTTGGAGTGATGAAGATTTATTCGAGAAAGGTGCTCTCGCTGCTGTTAATCTTGGTGATGATACAGACACGACAGCAGCCATTTATGGTGGATTGGCCGGAGCTTATTACGGTTACAAGAATTTACCTCAGAAGTGGGTTGATAGTGTCTATGCAAAAACCTTCATCATATGCTTATGTAAATGGATGACGTATGAAGCAGAAAAGCTTTCTGATGGTTCAATTCAACCGGAACCTCATTTTTCACGTCAAAGCTCAATCGATCGTCGCGATTCTGAAGCTCACTCAATGGTTGAGAGAACGATATCTGAAGAAAACTCGGTAACAACACATAGTTTTCCGCCAATCATAATTTCAACACCGGCCATAGTGCCTTCTATACAGCGTACCGCAATCGATCCAAAAGGCAAACTTGGTTTGCTCTATGATGCATATCGAGATCGTCTTATTGTTCAATCTGATATTATTGTTAAAGATCAACACCTATATGTACTAGCTAACACAATGAAATGCTTCGTGAGAAAAGGAAATTCTCACGAGAATCTAAACCTTCTTCAAATTATTGACATTACAAATGAGTTGCGTTTGAGCGTAGAACTCAATATTTCACCTGGTCTCGGAATAGCTAAAACAATCAATTATACTTCATCGATTGATTCTTACACGCGATTTCTCTATTATAACTATCTGGATCGAGAAGAATCATTGCCCGGCAATGCTAACGATATTAGTCGGTCGATTCTATCACCGATGCCTAAAACTCAAGCTACTCACGTTGTAATAGGTGTCAATTGGGGAATTGAAGTTCTTGCTATTCTACAATTATCACCCGATGATGCGTCCAAGATCGATAATGTACTCAATCAAATACGTGAAAATTTAACGAATAATAACACAAATCTAGACATGACGTTAGATGAAAAACGTATACTTAATCGAATCAATCACACGGCCATTTATTCAAACATTTATGAACTAACTCAAATAACGAACGTACTCGATCTTTGTTATAAAATTGTTGATGTTCGAGCGAATCGTACTCGGCACTCACCGTTGACATATACGCTTTGTCCCATACGATTTCTATATCCTGAATATTCAGAAAAGGATGTAACTTATATTGCATTAGAACCGCAAATTATCGAGAAAATTGAAATGCATTTACTTTCATTGTATTGTCAATTCAAGATATTAAAAAAGTTATTAGAACATAAATCTTTCCATTCATCAGATGAATATCTTCGTCAACAATTTCTTGACGCACAAAATCAATTTTCAAAGTTAGAAAAAATCTACACAAAAGAAATGAAAAAATATCAAGATTGCATTATTGATGTTCGCAAAGGAAAAGTTTCTTCAAATGCAATTATTCGAGAATTGACTGATAATCATCAAAATGGATTAAAAGAAGCTATCAATAACGTTATAACACGTTTGAACAATTTAAAAGAGAAAGGACGTTCATTTCATGATCGAAAAGTTACACCAAACGAACATCATTCATATAATGATCGTCATGATACAAAGATCGAATATCAGTCAACAAAAGAAAAACGAAATGGAAATTTCAAGTATCCATTGGATACATCAGAAAAGAAATTTGATAGAAATTCTTCATCGTTTGTCGAACGTGACACATATCACGAATCCGTTCTTCCGTATACTGATCGTCCATTGAAATCGCACAGTACTGATAAGTTATTATTAGACGATGGAATTGGTACCGTACATGTATCACATTCGAAGAGCTCATGGTCACCACGGACATATCCTAAGTTTTCCTCATTAATGCCAACTGGAGAAACAATAAACATACTTCTTCTTGGTGAAATTGGTGTTGGAAAATCGACTTTTATCAACGCTTTTGCTAATTATTATTCATTCGACACACTCGATAGTGCCCAATTTCATGAACCAGTCGTTGCAATTTCAAGCTCATTTGTAATGACGACACGTGATTTGTCTGTGCCACCAATACGAGTCCGACTCGGCATGACAGATTGCAATGAAATACATAATAATTATGATCATTCAACGACTCAAGAATGTAAATCGTATCTATTTCATATGCATGATGGTGCAAAGATTCGATTTATTGATACACCTGGTCTCGGCGATATTCATGGTCAGACTCAAGATCATCTCCAAATTCAAAACATATTATCATTTATCAATAATTTGTCACATTTGAATGCTGTATGCTTTTTGCTGAAACCAAATTTTTCACGATTTTCTGTTTACGAATCTTGTTTTCAACGACTTTTTACTTTTTTTGGCGAAGATATTTGCAAAAATACTATTTTCTGTTTTACACATTCGTTTTCCATGCGATTCGATTCTACTGATGGAATTCGTTTATTTGAATCACAGCTGAAATCAATATCAAATCATGGAATTCGGATGAAAAAAGAAAACACGTTTAATTTCGACAGTGAATCTTTTCGCTATTTAGCCGCTTTACATCATTCGATTGAATTCGATGACACGTCAATGTATCATGTGAAATCCAGCTGGTCAAAATCAAAGATTGAAGCGCTACGTTTTCTTCGATATATAAAAACGCAACTTATCCCATTTCAAATTCATGCAAAATGTCAATCGATCGAACATGCTCTACTCGAAATTCAATGTATGATCCATCCCATGTTGGAAACAATGCGAAATATGTTGCGAAATCATTTGTTGGAGACAATATATTCGCCTAGTGCGTCAATTGAATTATGTCCAAAAGCTATTTCACCTAATGTAGCACTTTGTTTATCATGTCCGTCTCACTCTGATCAGTTTGGAAAGTTTTGGATACGTCTCAATAAGCAACATAAACTTGACAAGAATCAATGTTATTCTTGTGTATGTAATTTGAAACGGCATATTCCAATGAATTATCAACTAGATTACAAGTTTTTATTCGATCAACACAAGCATAATTACAATGAAAAGGCTGATATTATTGAACTAATCATACTTAGCGCATATTTTGCTACTTTTCTCTTACGTTTTTCCAATGATATACAAAATGATCCATTCTTGCTAGGTATCGATCGAATGATTAACGAAGAATATTTTATTTATGCGCATTACTATCCAAATATTCTCAATTTGAAGTTACATGGCACACTCAAAGACCTCAAGCGTCATTATCAACGAGATATGGAGGAAGTGTCCAAAAAGCAAAGAAGCTACATCGATTTATTTGACATCGATGAACAAATCAAGTATACTAGCGCTCTACCAATGATACACGAACAAATGAATGCTATAAAACAAAGTCGCGAATTATTCATTATCGAACATGAACACCAAATATCGCTAAAAAACAAGCGTAGATCGTAATATGTGACTATAGAAAAATAGTTTAATACCGTATATATCATAGTTGAATAAAGACGAAAATACTATAAGAAGGAAGAATTGAAAAGCCGAAAAACCAGAAAATCGTGTGGGTGGGTACGACTGAATCCAATGCTAACACAGTCACATCCCCATCCACATTGAAAGTAAGTTCTGCTATATGTACAATAATGACTACTTGAAATTTATCAGAAGAAAAAAAATCATCTGACAATGCTTATTTTTGGATAAGATCTAACATATATTGAAAAAATTCTTTTATATAAACTAAATGACATCTAAGTGAAGTCAAGAGTACTAAATGCCATAGGAAGATGCTGTGAATGCCAATTATTGAGAAATCGATGCTCCTTAATATATAACAATTGTTCCACGAATTGAGTAAAACAAAAAAAAAATTCTCAAAACTGTATTTTCAGTTTATCAAAGTCAAATTCTTTTGTGAATATTATAGGTAGCTGTTTATGCTGTTATCATTTTAATTATCTTGAAAAGCAACAGAAAAAAGTCGGCAAAATTCGCCTTCCTTTGGTGTATTATCTGCAAACAGACGAAACTATGTGAAAATGATTAATCTTAAAAATTTAATTTCAAGTTTGAACTAAATAGTTTTTATATTTTCCATTCTGAAAATGACGGTGACAAAAAAATACAAACTTATTCCGAAATAAGATGCCAAACAGTTCCAACTTATGATTTTTCAATTTTGAATTATTTATGAATGTTAAACAATATTCTATAAGATTGAATTGAAACACGTTTTATATCTATCAGTCTGTATTCTCTTTTATCTTCTTGACTTTGAAAGTATGTGAGTGTCCTATTATCTGAAGAGTTGCTCACATCTACATCTACCCTAAAAGGAAACATTCGATATTCTTAATTTTTGTAAGAAGTCAAAAGAAGAGCAGTGCTTCATACAAGTATGTGGCGATAGGAGAGGCACGCACATCACTACCTTTCCACCTTTCTTCAAGAAACTTTTTCTTTCTTTTACAAATTTTAATAACTTATATGCATCTTTCCTACTCACATAGAATTTTTCTTGTATCTCACTGCTTCTTCTTGTCTTTATTTTGTAATTTCTTTTGCTGATAACATATCTTTAAACTATGAACAAGAAAATAATACTTTTACTTTATACTTTACTACAATGTTACCGTAGTTATTGTTTCATGCTTATTTATCGTCTAATATTGGTTTGTTTTCAAATAAATTCGAGTAGAAATAGGATAGACTTGCCTCAACCTTTTTGGCTTAATAATTTTTATGACTATCTTATTCAATATTTTTTTCTCCTATATATATTTTCCATTGAGCGTCATTACCAAATCATAAAAAATCGTTATCGTTGATTTCGAAATCGAAAGATTTGAATAATGATCCAATAAGTAGAGAGGATCGGTCTAGAAGAGCGTTTGAATGACTCATAATATTGTTCTACTGTATAATGGTTTCGAATGACTAACAATGGCTTTGGCCACCAACATCGTAACATCCATCTTTATATCATCAACCAACATTATCATCAAATCAACATATTTGAAAATCGATACATAATTATACAATAGTACCATTATCCGTCAAAAATGAAATTGATCATGTATGTCAATGATTGAATATCAAATATCATGTTATTTACTTAGTAAACGTCGTTTTTACTTCAATACGATATAAGATTAGTATTACGATTGTGGAGAGTTCATGAACATCTTTAGAAGTATTCGAATGCTTCTTTCCTTTTATTTCGCACCTAAGAGAAAGAGTGATGTCTGATCGGATACAAGAAAGTACGTGATTCCAGTCTTGCAAACAGATATTTTGTTTTCCATTCTGCTTTTGGTTAATCATGTGTCATAGAGTGTGATGGTGAATCAATATGAATAGAAGTTACTCGTTCATCCAAAACTATCACCTTTATGGACGCTTTCTATCTTCAAATGATCAAAACTCATGACAATCACTTTCCTTTATACGGTGACAGATAAAGAATTTCAAACTCTACAACATTGTCGACTTTATTTTTCAGAGAAATTTCTTTCATGGGTACTTACTTTAAAAAATTGACGCCTATAGAATATGTTTCAAGCAGAGAACGTTGCAGGACATAAAAATGTTTGTTCTGTAGGACACGTGCTGCACGACAGAGAACCGTTCTACATCCGACTTGCAGGAGGATCTTTTCATTGTACATCTTACAAGGATAAAAACTTGTGTGATTATGAAGTACGACGTCAAGTATCATAGAAGTACTATTTATATAAAAATCATTTACAAGAATCATGTTAATAAACCTTATCACACTTTTTCCAATAGAAATAAGATGAAGAAAAAAAAAATCGAAATCCGTAAAGTCAACAATAGAATAAGAGAACAAAGATAAGGATACGTTTTCGTTTTACTGTTTGTTCGTGAATATCTCGTATGAACGAGTAAATAATTTTTTTCCTAATCCTTACTCTGAACTACTCTGCAACATGCTTACCGTTACCCTCCGATTATCCTGAAGGATAGAGTAGGTTAACTCTACTCATCTCTACTTGGGCATCCTGTATTCGCAGGACAAAATAGCCTACGCAAAGAACAGATTCTGCATCCTGTGACTTATCCTAATGTGAAGCATAGCTTTCTTTGTATCTTTTGGTTTTTCAACGATATTGAAGTTCAACTTTTGACTCAGTTCAATTTTTTCAGAGAAATTTTAACAATTTCGTTTACATTTTAAAATATTTTGCTAGTTTCAAGTAAATCTCCAAAGAGAATAGAGGTTCAAATAACTCATAATTGGCTCCATAAAATATAAGATGGGACGTGTCCTGCTATTAAGAACAGTCTCTTCTCGATCTACAAGAATCTCGGTCTTATTGGTCTTCATCACATGTGCGCACATTGAAAATCCAGTTGACTTCGATTATATTTAGAATATTATAATCGTCAGACCAGGTTTTCTTCTGTTGGAAGGAATCTGCGATCCAATGCCGGCTGGTTTGTGTTACTTACCACTCTAGAAAATCGTCTTTAAAACGGATATTTTTTCTCTGGCCTCTAATAATATAGTGTAATTTTTTTAAGGACCTACAGGGCCAGAGGGTTAACTAATGCGGTATATATGTAATTTTTTTTTCTGATATCCAACTCTAACAATTATTTCGATCATTCTTTTTTACAAATGTCCAACAGAAAATCTTTCAAAATATAGCACTAAACATCCACATCAAAGTCCTCTGTTAGTGACCAATATCAAATGTTATTGCCTCTTTTCAGTCTTCAACACTCATATCCATGGAGTGATATCAATGATCTTTTGTATTCGTATGTCACAAAACATTAGAAAATCTTATTTTATGTTTTATTAAATATTAAATTTATTTTGTCAGGTATTCAACTTTTTTTGAACAATTTTTGTCAAAAAGCAATATCTTAACTGTACGCTTATGTATCATAAATATGTTGTACAGCAGTGATTAATAGTGATTTAGAAAAATGTTCTACTTCCTAGATGTCTGAATCATGTTAAACATTTTTTGCCAACTACTGTATCCAAAATTAAAATCTGACGAATTCCAGCAAAGTTTCACACACTGTTATTTGTCAGTCTTGATGTATCAAAACAAATGCGTTGTCAGAAGTTTTTAAAATCATATGTTTTGAGATTCTCAATCGAGTTATTGATTTCTGAACAGTTTGTAAGTGATTTCAAGAAATACAGAACTAATCTTTTCTCAGCAAGAAAACTACTGTATTAGAGCAATTCTACCAATAAAAAGAGTTTTTATTATATCACTTGTTGACAATTCTTTCTATTTTAATCATTTTCAATTCTATAGTATTGAAATGAAATGATAAATTGACAAGTTATTTCAGATTTAGTGGATCAAGCAAAAAAGAACTTGATTGAATAATTAAAATGATTAATGTGTCTTGATGAATTTATGTTATAAAAATCGATAGTGACAAGTATTTTATAAAGTATAATGTAAATTATAATGGCTTTTATTTCAGAGTTTTTTCTTTCGAGTAAAGTAATAAATGATTGATAAAATAATTGCACTCTTAGTAGTTATTTTCCAAATCTCTCCTCTATTTCTTACTTGATTGAAACATCTGTCTTATTTCATCGAAAGAAAACCCTTGAAGTTTTATGTAAAATAATATATGATATAATCCAAACGTGTTATAGATATATTTGAAGAAAAAGATTAAAAGTAAAGACGCAAGAATCATAAAAAATAAATCTAAATATGGTAATGAACTGGCGAAAATTTGTTGTAATTTCAAAATGAAAAATTAATGTATGGATAAAAATTGTTAAAAGCAGTGGTTGTATCTATTCATCACACGAATCCAATTATTCACACATAGTTCGAACAAAACCGAATGTCTCAAACGTGAAATGGTGCCTAACCTTCAAGAAATGGGTCTCAACAACATAATTGTTTATTGAAACAAGGCGCGTACTGCTATTATCGTATGACAATATTAGCTATTCATCATCAAAGAAGGTTAAATAGTTAGGTGTGACTGCCCAGGTCGATTACAATGGACATCATTTATGATCCATTGTCTGCCAGCAAACCGATCATATTCTTTGAGCTGCGTGATGTGTACTTAAAGAGCGGGCTAATTTTTAAAACGCGATGTTAGCGTGATTTTTCAAAGTTCACATGTAGTATAACCTTATTGAAAAATGGGCTAAAGATCATTTTTGTGCATTCATAGACAATAACGATTAGTCACTGAATTTTTTTGATTTAAGTCGGTTAGTTTATGAAATGAACTGCCTGAAACGATGAAATAGAACCACATAACAAATAAAAGCAACATTTATAGATGAAATAAAACGTTCTGTGATAAAAGTTGAAAACAGAAAAAGATTGATATGATCTATTTGATTTGACTGTACGATTACATTTAATGCAAAACAATAAAGGACACTATATTCGTTAAAGAAAATATATCAGTTAGTGCAGAGTTTCAAGTGTTATCTTCTGATAAAAGAAAGTGCTTCAATCAAACGGATAGTTAGGGTGAGTGTAGATGTAGGTGTTTTCTTTGCCTAGTTACATCCACACTCCATGTGCAAAGAAAGAGAGAAGGGCATAAAACTCTAGTTCTCACAAGAAGCAAGTCTTACCGACTTGAATTTTTCATAGTTTGTAAGAGCAGCATCTGGAAAAGAAATTTGCCTGACAGACATTTTTTAAATTATTTACTTCAAAGAGCTTATCAATATTTTGGCGTTTAACCTTAAAACAGTGTGTATTAAAAAAAAGATTTACGTGGTAAAAGTATTCTTATTGTACTATTTTAAACAATACGGGTTTACATTCGGAAGATCAGAAAAAAATTTAAATCATTTGATAGAGCTAAAAAGTTTACAGCCAAGCATGATTTAATAGTGTCTCTGTAGATGATTGCACCGAAAGAGAGTACATAAGTCAGATTATGAAGAGAACCTGATCGCTCCTCTCATTATAAGCAAAAACGTTCAGGGTAATCCGATACATTTTACTGAAAAAATGATTTGGCATTCTTTCCATCTTTTTTGTATTAAATTTATGGTTTTCATCTGTCTCAAAATCAGTAACAGGAAAAACTCTAACAAAATCACATTTTTATACCTGGAATCGTGCTCTTTTTTTCTTATTTCATTCTTTCTTTACCTATCCTAGTGTATTCACATATATTTTTTCAACACCGCTTCTCAATACCATCATCGAATATTTTCCTTTTTTCACACCACGTGTAAAATTTGCATCGAGTAGAGTAGCCTGTATTTATTCAAATTTTTGTTTTTAGAGCTTTCCCGCATGATGGTTATTGTTTTATAATCATAACAGGTTTTAATAAGAAATGACGTGACTATTCCACGGCTGAACATCTAGGAGAAGAAGCCCCCGTAATGTTGGTTCGAATCTCTCTATAGCTTTCTATAGTTTAACGTGTTATTTGCCATCAATGATCATATTTCAAAGAAAAAGCTTGTTAGCGCAGTCCCTTTGGGGCTGAAATGTGGAACTTACATATGTTCTTCAGCTTCGTTATATTAATACGAAATGCAGGTGTAAAATCAAGAATTTTTTATTTTTCGTTTTCTGATGGGCGCTCTATTTTTTATTTCTATTGTTGCCATTCGCTCATTATTTTTTATTTTTTTTTAATTCGTTTTTCTTAATTCATCATTCTTATTATTATTATCATTGAATTGATTGACTATTAAGTGTGTTTTACATATCTATGATATCTACAGGAGACCTTACACACTATCATCTATATTAATACAGTCACAAATAATAGTATTCATTATTT
>CAJNSZ010000222.1:49954-137222 GCA_905329745.1 Rotaria sp. Silwood2
CTACTATGCTCTCCTTGTCTATTCGTTTTTTTTTGAAAAAGTTGTTTTGAAATAATTTCTAATACTGTACATTGTATTATTCTTAACATCATTGGCTTTTTCAATATTGTGTTGTTATTTATCAAAAGTACGCGGAATTAAAGTGATAACACATAGAAATAACGGTCGTATTCATCTAAACCTAGCTCGAAGTTTCATCAAGTAGTGCAAAGTAGTCGGAAGCATTTTAAAGTAGCTGAAAGTACCACTAAAGTAGCGCAAAGTACTACTCAAGTAGTTTAAAGTAGCATCGAAGTATACAAAATCAACTTGAAGTAGTTCAAAGTAGCCTTCATGTAGCTAAAAGTAACTTCAAGTGCAAAACTCCGCCGTTTCCCCCTTGACAGCCATTCTTCTAATTTGTAATACAATGTTTCAAATTTGTTGATGCGCTTTTTTCGCAAACCTGCCCCAAAAAAGTAATCGAATAAAACTATCCTTTAGCAAATAAAATCATCGACAATGCTGTTCAAAAGTTATCTTGTTTATTAAGGGAGGCTAATTTTTTATATAGTTTTTTATTTAACTTTTATAAACAATGACTTACTATCTGAGATAATTCTCATACTGGAAAATCAATCTGTTGATTTACGAAATGTAATTTATCTTTTTCAGCTAATTTTCATCTATTTTATTTTTATAGAAAGCAGAATTTATCAAGTTACCAATGTCAAAACTTATGGAAGATGGAACGTTTTCATTTCTACTATAGGAAATCATGCTAAGGGTTGGACACCATTTTCATTCATATTTTGGGTAGAAATGGATCTGTAAGAGACCTAAAAGACTTGAAAATAATGTATTCATGGGTTTGATGAATCAAGATCTAATGTTTCTTATAATAAAAAAGTATTATTATTTTGTGGAATTGAGATATATTTTTTCGAAGAAAAAAAGAGGTGAGTGTAAGTGTCAAGTCGAAGTTTTTCGGCTCATTCCTCTCTCCTCCATCCTTTTCATCACAGACCTATCCAACTGTTATTATATAGTGGATATTTGCAAAACCCTTATTTGCCATTTAATTCAATGCTTACAATAAAATTAGGACAATCAAGCTCAAAAAGACATGTAAGTTTCACATTTCAGCCCCAAGGAGACCGCTAACAAACGTTTTTCTTATTTCACCGAAGTCAAACTTAAATTTCCTTAAAAAAAGTTCTACGAACCTGTCAAACATTGTCATATTCTTGAAAAGATTGATCTTTCTATTTTTCTTTATATTCTAAACAGAAAAGTATCATTGGCCATATATTCAATCGTAATTTTATGATAATTCGAACTTGATTCTGCAATATTATGGAGTGAACACTGAATCAATCTTCAGCAAATTTTCTAATAACAAACTTTTCCATGCTAAATTTCATTGATCAATATATAAGCATTTGCTTCATAGTAACTTATCAGAATCTATTTCATTAATATATCATTTGATGGAGTGAATTTTGTTCTACTATCTGAAAAGATGATTTTCTCTTTCTAGCTTTCAATAAAAACTATATTTCTCTGTTTAAGTTGAATGGGTCCGATTTTATTAAAATTTCTGATTGACCCAGGCAATGTTGTCGTAGAAGTATAAAATGTTTGAGCGTAGGTGGTTATGCGTATGAGTGTAGTACGCCTTTTTTGATATGAGAAATTCTACACCCATACCCAAATATGAATACAAAATTGACATTAAACAAAATCCGAGCTGCAAAATTTTCCACTCGAAGGAACAGAATTTTCATAACAATTGAATCTTAAATCGAATTGAGACGTTAGATAATATTAATGAAGATTTAACGAGAGCTTCAGTCCAACCGGCACGACCTAAATGAAATGCTTCACCTACTGAAGTAAGCTGATATTTAGTAAATCATTTTAATGGATGCAATACCCAGCTGATAATGTGTTTACTACTAACAATACTGTATCCCTTTAGAAAATGCCAAGCTCCAGGTCATATTTGAGTAAACATTTTCGTTGGTTGTGGCATTTGAACATCAATAAATATTGAGCACAAACCTCTTAGAATTTCTTGTATTAAATGCGCTTGTGATGACCTCATAATACGTGCCGACCAGGTTTCTACACACAAACCATCATCGTAAACAGCTCTTGTTAAATTTTGGTGTTTTTCATGTGGACGTCGAGAAGCTATTTCAATAAAACTAATACAATTTTGTCTTGTCCAAGCTAAATCAATATCTATTCCAAATAATGTACTATCTTTCCACCATCGATAAGGCCAATAACAGTATGTCTTAACTACTTCGATTGGTTTAATTGATTGAAAATTTCTATAAGATTTTTAAAGACGTGCAACTGAACCATTCATATTTTATCAATCAGACGGATTCATTGCTACAACTAAGTGTTTAGAACGAATGCGATATCGCGATGTTTCAATAGAAAATACATAAAAACTATCATCAGAATAATCATCAATGCTAAGAACTTCTTCATTTAAATATAATTGAGCTTGGTTGACCTTTGCTACAATATGTATCATTCTTTTGGCTAATTGTGACATTCCTTGATGACGATAATAGAGATTACCAGTCAAATTCCATTCTTGATCTATACACTTGATATATGCGTAGGCATTCACGTTTTCAAAATCAGCACGAAATCTACTTGAGCCTCATAGAAATTCGGTTGCTTCATCATCATGAACAGAGCAACAAAATGCATTGAAATCGGCAAAATTATATAAATTCGATGCATTTCTACGATATTCTTTCATTATTTCATTCCATAATTTGATCTACAGTATTCAATCTATTAGAATCATCAGTACATGTTAAATTTATATAGGATTTAGAGCACATCGGATTTATTGAAGTATAGAATATTCCACGTGCCATAATAAGACCTCTTTGATAATCATATGAGTAATACGAAACATTTAACTCATCTGCTAATTGCTTGATAGCAGTTTGACCCAGATAAAGTTATTGCGCGCCTTGAGAAGAAATTGAAGTATTCTCATAAGCTTTCGGTGAATTTCCATCATAAGTTCGTCCTCAAACATAATTATTATGTTCAAATATGCATATTTTTTTTTTATTAATTGCTGAAGAAGGTCGATATGCATGGTGAGACCCACCAATATCAGCACCTAATATCACGATTGGACAAGATAGCCTGTAAAAAAATATATGGCTCTTATTGTTGATATCATAACTGTAAACGCTGACGAACTTAATACACAATCAAAACTTGAGGAAATAAATAATTTCAGTGTTAACATTAAGAAATTTTTTTTCAAATATATCGGCTTTCGACAAAAAAGTTTGCATCAGTCCAAGAGAAAAAACCCTACTACCAACTTTCAGATTTCGATAACTCACGTAAATGGTTAATCATTTTAAATGAACCGTTTGGACTCAAAAAAAATAGTAGGAAAAAGTTTTCAACACAAGCTGCACCGCCTATATACCACTCCATAACGAATGTATAATGGTCTGTGTGGTACAGACCTATTACTACAGACTATAACAGACCAATCTATGACGCTTCAAAGATTGTTCGACATGATGTTCTTTGATGCAGGTATGGCTCTAATAAGCGTTTTGAGATTTATCAAGCACTGTTAAAGTGACTACATTGTATTTTACATTTTTATTACATAGGGATTGTGCTGAAAGCTTTTCTTTTATATACTGCAATACTCATCAACAATCTTATTTCACATGGATCGAACACTGAAACAATGGCATATGATTCATGACAAAACTTTGTTTTTTTCTGACCATTTGATTCTCTTATTTTCACTGAATAGTAATCGTTAAATTGCATGTTGTTCCTGGCTTAATAATTGAAGATTAGTTACGTTGATTAGAACCAATAGTAATAATAGCATGAAATAAATCCACGCCTTCGTATTACCATACTACTACTAATAATAATAATAATTGTTATGATTATTTATCATTATTATAGAATAATTGAAAATGACTTTGTGAGACTCTTCGCAATTGTTGTGCCGCTTTTTCTTCTCTGCAAATTAACAGAAAAACTCTTTGAAAAGTTTAACAAACTTTGATGTCTGAATAATGTCAGTTTGAGTAAGTTCTCGACTACACTGACTAACTTCTGCAAGGTTACAAAAGTTTTTCATAATATTAATGAACTTCCAATTGACATTCGTATATAACCTGTGAATGTGCTAATAGCAATATTTGTTATGATGCCTAGTAGCGTGGTAGCTCTGTTATAGAAATGGCGATAGATATGTATGACCTATTCTTCTCTATAGAAGGAGCTCCTTATGTGACGCCATCAGGCATCATATTAGATACTGATCTTAGAACATTGACAGGTTATGTGTCAACTATATAGAGTCTAGTCAAACTGACATTATTTAAATGTGTGAAATACGATGGAGCCATTTGAAGAAAAGAAAAACTAAGAGCATTCCATCACCTGTGTAACATTCTGTAGAACAAGAGTCAGAATTCTACTTTTTCTTACGAACTTAAAGAATCATTACTAATTCTATTTTAGAGAAGAGACGCTAGTAAATTAATGAAATTGTCCATGCTACAAACTCGACAAAGGATTCATCTTTTCGCAATATATCGATCACAACTTTAGACAGTAACTTTCTAATTTTTTTATTTCATCACAGATCGTAATGAATACGGTAATTGACGCAAATAAGAAGTGGTTGCAAATGTTCATATCGTTCCTATCTCATGTGTTCGATTAAGAATGAATTGTGACGCAGTTACGCGTAGTTACGATGAAATAGCCGAAGTTGCACATAATTACGGTGTAGTTTTTCCAATCACAAGTCATAGGGCATTCATCACTACGGCATAATTGTATCACAGCTGCTAAAAAAAGAACGGCATGAAATGTGTAGGCCTCTATTGCATTACTCATTTCCGCAAAAATATTGAGTAAGCGTGAGTCTGGGTGTGACTGTGGGTGCGGGTGCAGGTATTGATGTGACCATAGAGACGACCCACACTTACACCGACATTCACACACCCTTTCTGGCAAGAATGCCAAAAGCTGTGTTCAAGGAGAAGGGAGTATTTTCATCAAGATGTTACAAAACAGCTTTTAATATATGGTAATCTGAGTTTTTAGACGACACAAACACACAGCAATAAAGCGTTACGAACCAAGAATAACTATAACGATTGACTTCAAGCGAAACTTGTCTTGGCAAATGGAAGATCGTACATGAAAATGTAAAGAACATCTGGGTTTCTGTGAGCGATAAGCAGAAACATTATCAATCAAATAATAAAGAGGAGATTTAGTCCGAAATTTCTTTGTAAAAGTACAGCTACATCTTCATATATTTCAGAAAATGCTGGTCGAATTCGTAGGATGAGCATTACCTGCATATTAACTATTTAATGAGTCTCAATTGGAAGAGTACTGACTCAAAAACACAATGAAATCTCTGCTGCCTACGAGAAGAGTTTTTTTTCCATAGGTCATTCCTGTCAAAAGAAGACATGCTATTTATTGTTTCAGAGAATACGAAGAATGAGAATATCAGGACGTTTCAAGTATTTAGAAAAAAGATCTCATACAATAATTTTCTAATACTCACGAGTGTGCTACGAGAGCAGAATTAGTCAGAAGAGGGACCGTAAGAATTAGTATCGCATACCTCTGGGTCCTACTCTCACGATACTACTTAAAATATCGATCCCATTGCTTTATATTTATTAATCTTCTTATAACATTGACTACAGACAGTTGATAATTAACATGTTCATAAAAAATGTATTTGTACACGTTTCCTTGGTACCAATTAAACTGTCTCGGGCAATAAAATGAAGTACCGCTTTATATTATACCCAGATCATACGCAAAATCGAGCAGTTGCGAGTGGCGGTCCATAGGAATACAAATGACAGACTGCGAGTTGTCTCATAAAGTTCAGATTAGAACGTCTTAATTGGAAGGTTCGATCAGTTTACAAAAAAAGTCGTCTTTAGCAATATTATAAACAGTTCTTTTGTATGACTGTGTGTGCTCAACAATAGTCATCAACGCAGAATTCAAAGAATGATGAAAGATTATGTTTAGATTGAATGTGGTCAAGAGTCAAGCAAGTTGTGGCGACAAGCGTTACTTGCCCTTATCTGTGCTGAAGTAAACAGAAATATTAAGAAAGACAACTCTGTATGACTTTAGACACAGAAAAAAAAAGACACAAAACAAAAGTTAATGATAAGGATTGATCGCGACAAATATAACTAGATTGTCTAATTAGAGTCAAGAGTTTGAATGAAAGCACTAAAATGTAAAAACTAGTCTATATCCAGTCGCTCTCATGTGAGTACTGATTTATAAAGTATATCAGCTGTTAATAGACTATGTTATGGAAAAATACAATAAGTTCAAGAAAAAGTTTCATATTATATTCTGGATAGAAATGAAAAAGCTACACAGAACGATTCGGTCAGTGACTGATACTGTGAAGGACAGAGGAAAGTAACACTATCATATAACGAATGGCTGCATGGGAGAATCATGAGAACGAATGAGAGAGTTCACTGAAATAATACAAAGATTAAAAGTTTAAATCAACAAGAACTAAGAAGAAAAAAACGAAAAAAACAGTTCAACGTGTTCATAAACAGTTGGATCATTTAAATCACTGTTTGCGGACTTGAAACGTTGAGACGATGATTCATGACAACTTAAAACATACTCTCAACAGAGGTCAGACAAATAAAAGTCATAAACATTTATTTTTTTAATTTCAATGTCTCCATTATTTATATTTTTTTCCGTTTGCCTACGAGAAACACATTATTTTGAATATTTTGTACAACTCTCCTTTAATTTATCGAAAAAAAAACTTTACGGTGCATATGATTGCTTGAAAGTATCATTCAATGCGAACTATGTAGATTCAATCCTTGATAAATAGAAAAATGATTAAATAGAGAAAAGAAACATTTAGTTACGCTGTAGCCACGTTTATCAGTTAAAACAAAATTATTTTCTGTTTACGATGTGCTTCATACGTGTACAGGCTAAAATAAAATGTGTCGTATATGTGTCACTTGTGATAGTATCACCCACTCTATCACGAAAATGTGCCGTACTCAGGTTGTGTCGTTACCCATCTGTTATGTATTCATTCACTGTTTTGTCTTGCGCATACAGACATATTAACCAACACTATTTGGCATACTAAACTTATATATTTTTCTAGATTATTTCTCGATTAGTTATTGTTCGACAACATTTTGAGAGATCGGTTGAAAATGAAGATTGGACTGCATTTAAGTGGTCTGATTCAGATCAAATCGAATGGAGACGACTAGCTCTTAAGATCTTACTGTCTTGAACTCAAATCATAGGTGTTACTAATACGAATTAAGCTAAAAAAATATTGATATTTTCAATTTTCAGAAAATATCATTAGTATGTTGAAGGATAGACTGGAACTACGTGTTCAAAATGTATCGCAACGAGCACCTCGTGCCGCACTTTAATGTCTAGTACATTGAGTTTTAAAGTACTGCACATGACACACATTTTATCTTAGTATGTAATTACTTTTTCGTATGTTTATTAAGCTAGTTTTGGATGTGAATGGGTGCGTCCTTGACTCTCTTCGTAATCCACACCCACACCCACACCCCTTTTTTAACATATACATTGTTCTGTAGGACGCTTTTCTTTGCAAGCACAATGAGGCTAATTGTTGATGCAAACATTTGAAGTTTATATAGTTCATTAGATCAATTAGTTTTGAAAATCATTGATAACAATTATTCTCATTTATTGGACAGGTCAGTTTTAAATCAAGAGAATGTTCATAGCGAAAAATCCCAAGTCCATTACCCACAATCATGTATCGACTTAGCCTCAGTGGGTATCGTTTACAGCAATCATAAACGATGTATTACGACTATTAAAAAAAATACTACGCCAGTAAAAGACGCTATGACAACATCGTAATCCATCGCATATAGCAGCTGCGAATGGTTTTATATACGATCGTCGATTTCCATTCTACTTCTTAAACAATTGCTAATGTGAATTATCTATATTAATTCAATAGCCTATCAAATACAACGGATTGGCTGACACTACATTACACGTAACTACTACCTAATACACGTCATTTAACTGAGAACCTACAAAGGTGCTAGGCCATTTAACGTAACGAATATTGGTGCAAGGGCATATAAAAAAATCATGCATCCGTATACGAATACATATGAAGGTTTTGATATAAGGTACCGTCATAGTTGTATAGTGTCAAGAGTATAGGTGCAAGGGTAAAGATATAAGGGAAGAATGATGGGGGTATAGGCAAAGGTTATAGATCTAAAGTATAAACATGTGTATATAGATGTAAGAGTATAGGCTTGAGGATACAAATTTAAGGGTATACGTATAAATTTAAAGATGTGAGACATATGTCTAAGTTAATATTTGTTATGATAAGGAAGCAGAGGTTTACTAATTGCTTTCGCTTCTGTTCATTACAGTCGTATGCGTTTATTCACGTGAAGATACGATCGCAAACATTAGTAGGAACACTATACGTATTTCGTTGTATATAGCACGGTAATATACGAACGTAATACGGTGCGTACTGGAAAGTTAATTTATGGCTCATATATACGGCTGTATTTTAGATGTTTAGATTCGTTGACGATAGTTTATGGTTGTTGTAATGCTTGATCTCGGAAAAAAGTGCTTTTTATTTTATGATATTGCTACGGCAATTTAACCATGATATTTTTATTTCGTTACTTCTGTGTTAACTGCTTTTTCTAGCATCATTTTTTTTTATTTTCCATGTGCCAGTTTTTGATGATTGCTTTCTATCTTGTTTTACTCACTTTTTCTCATTTCTTTTTATTTGGATTATATATATATATATGCAGCGCTTTTTTTTTATGGGTTGGTAATATTTCTGCACAGCATATTAATAACGATATCTGAGTTTATCTCGCGTTTGATTCTTAATAAAGGAATATTAAGGGTAGACAGTAGATTTCTACCATAGATGTCATAAGTCGGATTATTTATTATGTATTAATAAATAATGATGAATGGAAAAGAGAATAACCACAGAATGCTAATGATTAAGACCTAATCTGATCTTGTCAGATGTATTAGATTTTGTTGTAAGTTCCTATAAGATCCTTTCCCACTTACATGTTCGTTGGATTTCGGGTCGCTAAATTCCTTATTTAATGATCGAATTTCTCAATCTGTGATGTTTTGTATATTTCAGAATTATTTTCATTGCATAGCACGTTGCCTTTTTGAAGTTTCAATTGAGGCAATTATCGTGTGAGTCGAAAAATGGGTCAACATTTGTCAATTGTGAATCAGCAAATTGTTGACTGGACTAACGAAGATGAAATGGCGCTTGATTCGAATTCGATTACTTTTGCTAATGGTAAAGAAAATATCAATTTATTTCTATCGATGAAAACACTTTCTGATCCATCAACAAATCAAACTCAATATAATAGCAATAATCAAATGTTGAGTTCAGAAAGATCATTGATAAAACAAATTCAAAATCATCTATTATTATTAACGAAGACCGATGAATTCACAGAGACCAATACCAAAGTCAACAAAATACTTATGGAAAATAGTTTTGTACTTGTTGCTGACCATTATCGAAAGGCACTTCAAGAAATAAAAACTATTTTCGACAAGCAACAACAACTACAAAAGTCTTTAAGGAAAAAACTAGGTAATGATAATAACACTAATGAATGCATTTTTGCAGAGTCATTTGCCGAATCTTCAGTCACGAACAAAAATATTCTGCTGACTGAGACTACAACATCCATTCACGGTGCTCAGACATCTACAGTTGAAGAAGAAATGCAACAAAAAGCAGAAATTGAAACTCAAAAGTTTTCTTATTTTGCTATACAATTGTTAACATCATTATTGCTAGTTTCAATCAAAGCAAATGAAAGAATCGATTCATCAATTGCTACACAAATAATAATATTAGCCAGTCAATTGTTCGAACAAATTCCTATTAGATTTTTATCATCTTTTGAACTATCGTCAAATAGCAACAACTTGATGTTTAAATCGTTGAAACCATTGATAAATTATATAAATGAATTATCTTTGTCAACAGATCCCATTTTAGCAGCACAAGCTGTGCAAATTTTGTTAAAATTTTCGATTGCACAAGCATCATTCCATGATCTTCTACCCATAATAAGTAAATTGATATTCAACACAACTGACATTTACAATGTACGATATTTATTTGGACAACTGAACAATAGTCTTACAAAAATTCTCACACAATTCGAACAAGAAAAACAAGAGTTAGGCAACAGACCACCAAATGATTTTGATTCCAGAGAAGACAAAGCAAATTATATCATATCGGAGAAAACAACAGGTTAGAGAATCTTTTTTGATCATAGTAACTGTATATGTAGTCCTCCCCAGGTAAAGTTTCTCATCGAAGAAACACGAATATTTCTTTCTGCCGATGCCAAGTGATTCTAACATAACAATAAGTCCATTCGATAAATAGAGATAACAATCGTGCGTACAGAACATATCTAAATAAAATGCTTGCTTATTTTATTGTATCCTTTTTCGAAACATGGCCTCAGACATTATGTATCAAGTTTTGCTCGATGGTAGTAAAATAAATATTTGACAAACCAACAATTGAGTTTGGACAAAAATTGTTTCATATATCAACTTGTACAACAAAGTCTATTCTACAACATGTATCATTCAAGTTTCGCATTGTATACTGAGAAGGCACTTCAATCTTCGTGTTTTTCCTACATCCTCACTTTTGAAAAGTTCGACCTATTCGAACGCCGAAATTAATAACTGAGAAAATGTCTGCAGATCACTTGGGTAAAAGCTGCGGCTTACTTCAAAACCAAATTTCACAAAGAAGTGTACGCTCTATGATATTGTCGAATCTATCTGACGATTTGAAGCATCTCAGCAAAGCAACATGCGGATATTAGCTAAAAAGTGTTTGTTCGCTATCCAAACCAATTGTGAGGCCTTTTAAATATTTCTTCACTACGATCAAACAAAAATAGATCTAAATTTTGCAAAGAAATTATATTTGTTATTTGTTCATTTTCGTTTAATAATAATAATTCTTTCTTCATCAATGCAAAATGTTTTTTAAGCACCCACTATACATCTTTTGTTTTTTTGGCAACCCATAGCACTATTGAATCAAAATATTATTCAAAATTATTATTAGATAGTTCTATTTTTGATGCATTGATCTAGAGTATACTGATTCCTAGACTAAATCTTTGTTAATCAGAGTTTATGATTTCAGCTAGACTTCCTCTAAGAAATGGTTGAGTCCATTACTAGCGCTGTAAAATTCGGCTCCTAAAATCAACACAATAACGGTGTTCAATTTTTACGAGTTGTTCGTTTACATTTTTTTCGAAAAAAATCAACAATTATCAACGATGCAGTTTTTTTGGATAATCTCATCTAGCCTTGTTATAAACCTGCTATAACTATGTTTTAAGAATGATATTTTGAAGTGATATATGCTTGACAATTTTGTGCAATTCTTAATATTGTCTGGTGTGTTTATGTAGTTGTAAACTTGCTATGCTGTACCAAATTGATCAAGTTATATTAAAAAGTTTATCAGTGTAATCATCCTTACGAAACCAAAATATGGGGCTTAAATGTTTCTTACTATTTTCAATACAAGAAAAAAGTTATTTCAGTGAGTCTCTCTTTAAGATGTTGAGCACATAGGCCATTTATTTAAAGAGAAAAGAAGATTTTAGACCTACAACTTCAAAATTCATATGACAGATGAATCTCTCAGGTATTCGTTGAAACTCATCTAAGTGACAATTAGATCTAGGATTCCAATTGTATTGATCTTTTCTTCAGTTGGGTATACATCTCTGATCAATGCACTCTTGTATCACGATATACATGTACTAATGTGCTAAGTGATTCTAAGATTAGCCTACATAAAAGTAATCTGAATTTGATTAACGCTAATTTTCGAACGCCTTACCCACATCTGGCCGTTCTCAGATTGACCTAGCGGATAAAATATGTGATTCGAGATTCGCCTGCGTAATCAAGATAATTGCAGATAGAACTAGTGAAGGAGAGAATTTCAAAAACAATGTTGCATATTTTTTTAAATGTTATCGAACTGAAAGAGACCTAGAACAGAGTCAAAACTATTTACTTTCTACGATACGCCGTATATGAGGCTGCTGTAAAAAGAAATATTAATCTCATATCCAGAAAATCACGAATTATATCTCATCTTCGACGAAATATGGATTTGCTACAACTGAGATGATGTAGTCATATTTACAGGATACTTGCCAATGCTGAGAGAAAAACAAATCAAACATAAATATTAGCTTTTTATTTGATAGTTTCTTACTAGAATTGTTAAAATCATTGCTTATTGCCTATTATTAAGTAGTGAATACTTCAAAAAATATTCCTTATTACTAATGGTACGAGTAGTAACCTTGAATAATCGTTTTATTTTCATCTCAGATTTCCAGTTAAGACAAATTTTCTATTTTAAGCGAACGGACTCGATAATCAGCCCAGCTCAAAAGAGAAAAAGCCGTGCAATTGTTATTAGATTTAGCTCTCAAAAACAATATTTTTAGACGAGCCATCACTAATTTCATTGAACTATTTGAAAGTAAATGGAATATTTCCTGGCACAAGGCCAATGGAGCAACATGACAACAGATTTACTGGTGAATTCATTTCATCAATTATTCTGGCACATATTGACATTTATAATGAAATTCATTTAAACAAACAATTCAATAATGGTACAATTGATAGTTCAATTTCATTTGAGTTTCATCCAAATACATTCAAACAATTATTTTATATTCTCGAACAGTTGACAATGATAATAGCACAAAACTCAAATCCAGCTCTTATTCATATTCTAACTGTATGCGTAAGATTATTTAAAACGCATTTACAATTTCTTTGTACTATGAAATCAAATATTGGTAGAGAATTATTGATGAAACTTGATGATGAAATAAGAAAAACTGCTCAAGACTCTCCCATTGAAAATATGGATAATATTGATGTAAGAACATTTGCAAGCGACGATGAATTAAGAAAATGGTTTGATTTATTATTGAAATTAGCTTGTAATGATGATGACATAGTGGAACTGACAATACTTTATAGAGAAGCGTCGAAAGCTTTGATTTATGTTATGGATTTAAAGACAAAATCATTTACAGAAAAACTATCATTTATTCATAAATATATTATTGAAAATAAATATCATTCATTAGTCGAACAACTATTCATCGAACTAAATAAAACGGTCACATTATTATATTGGATCGAAATCTTATGTGGCAATAACAAATCTGAAAAAACCAAAGCATTGACAATATTGTATTCATTCGTCGATATTTGTTTGAGTCCAACGAACGATTTAAGCGAAGAACAAAAACAACAAATTAAACAAGTATTATCTCTATTCCAACAATTTTTTCTAGTCCGCTTAGTGCCACAATCCAAAATGAAAAGTATTCAATGTGAAGCGGCGGATAATAATGAAATAGATGAACTGGAAACATCAATTGGTACTACTTCTGCATCAGTTTTCGCTCAATATATCTCATATATATTTAGAAATTATGTGAATAAAATGGAGAAAACAGATGATTTAATCAATCAAATTTTTGTTGGTTTGTATTTAATGACACAAACAGAGATCTTTAGTTTCGCCACTGTTCAACCAATGTTCACGGCTATCTTGCCATTACTAGCAGAGCATTTACTACAGTGCATAAATAGTGAAGAATGCATTATGCATTGTCTTTATTCGCTAATTGGGAAAATGAGTTATGTGATGATTGCTGGTCCACAACAAACTTCATTGGAAATGAAACACTTCGACCAATTGAAATCGTTTCTGTTTGCTGGTGGATGTGAAAAAACAACAATCGAATATAATAAATATTTATTGAATTTATATAAGTGTGATCTCGCCATTTATAGTAAGTTTCAATTATCGTATGCAAATCAACAGTCATCATCAGATCATGATTTTTTAATGTCAGTATATAATAACATTGATCAAGGTGCACAATTAATATCGAAAATGAAAACTTATATCAAAAATCGAGATCATTTACTTCAATCAATTGTACAACAAGCGAATGATGCATGTGCAGCTCTATTCGCTGTCTACATTAAACACTATCGTCGAATTAATATTGCTAAATCGGAACTATCTCGAACAGATGATAAAAGATCTCATAACAAACTTTTATCACTTTATAAATATGCAAGTTATGTTCAAACATTATTTGTCACAACGAAAGCACAAGGTGGTGATTGCAATGAACTACACAAACAAATCAAAATGAAAACATTATTTTTATTATCAACCGTTAAAGAAAATAATTTGATTCCCATAATTCAAGATGATTTATCGGAACTAACGACAAGCACAAAACTCATGACAACTGTACCACAAGAAAGAACAGGATTTGTGTTACAGCGACAACGTTCACGGAGGACAAAAGCAAAGCATTTATTTACAATACTACGACATACACTGCATGCTTGTATTCAATTTAAAAGATTAATGCTAGCCAAAAGACAAGCTATTAAACAAAATCAAGAAAATGAGAGTATTTTAAATAAAGAAATCAGTAAGTTTGTTTGTAGTGATCTTCACAAAGAGATTACATCAATAGAAAATGAAGAAACAAAATCGGAATCCGATGAACTCTCTCAATGCATTGTACAACAGCATGAACGTGCAATGACTCGACTGGTTGCATATCGATTCATTCATACATTTATACAAAAAGCATTAAAAATTGAAGAAGAAAAAAAACGAACTTTAATGATTCTAATGGTATATTTACCTTATCTGAAAAACTCAAATGTTGATTGGTTCTACTTAGAAAACATTGAAGCAACAAACAATGAATTGAAAGAAGAAATTCGAAATAGTTATTATTCAATGATTAAAACTGTTCTATCCTGTGTTTTACAATCAAAAATATTTGAATCAAAAATATTCGAACGAAATATGTTCAACTTACTAAATCTATCGTATAAATCGGTTGACATTCGTCTTCTACATCATTATCAATTTATTGAAATATTATTCAAAACGTATGTCAGTTTTGTAGAAGAAGCAAATCGTACTGTTTCACTTCATACGAAATTAATCGGATACAATTGGTTTCGACTTTATGTATTGAAAGTATGTGAAAATATTCAAATAGATGAATTGAAGGAAAATTTTAACGGAGAATTAGCACAACAACAACAATTTATCTTTAACACACTACTTTTAAACGAATTGAAAGGATTGAGACGACTGAAACAAACATTATTAATTGATGCAAAACACGACGATAATGTGAATTCTGTTGAATATAGAAATCATTCTCTAAACAATTCTTCTTTTGGATGGTTCATTCATGTAACAACAAAAACAAATATAATTAAAACATCAAAGTTTTCAAATAATTTGTTATCATCGAAGTTTGAAATTGAACTTTGTACAAACCAATGGTTAACACTTTTACTGCGATGTGTTCATTTGTGTGAACATGTTCGATCTGTGTGTGGAACTGCTGATTTCATTGAAGAACTATTATATATTTATCGAAATAGTGAAAATAGAGCGACGATTTTACTTACATTGAAAATTTTACGCGACTTACTCCCATTTTTACAGGAAACAACAAACACAATGTCATGTTCAATGATTAACAACCTATTAAATGAAGTTTTATTTTCTATCGGTGATAGTTACACTTCACAATCCATCGCATCAGAGACAGTCACTGAATTAATTTATATTTATCGTACAATAATGTCTTATAAGTCACCATGGCAAATGATGGCAACGCAACTAATTTTCGATAGTATCACATCAAGTTTGAATAATATCGATGGAAAATTACTCGAGACCATTGACACAAAACAATGGAACTATTTACTAGCATCATTATATATATTAGGTGGATACATCCAACCGTATGGCTTGGGTTCAGTCGTAAAAATATGTAATAGTGAAGAAAGCAATGAATACGAATTAGGTATTATCATTGATATCGATACGAATGCTCGTGACCTAGATACACCTGATGCATTGCCTTATTTTGTTCAATATTTACAAGAAAATAAAACTGAATGGGTTACAATCGATAAACTAAAAGTTAAAGTAGATGTTTCTCCACCTAATCTACTCGTTTTAACAAATACTAGTGATTCAAATGTAGCTATCCATTCACTTCTTGACGCATTAGGATATATCATACAGATTGGTGATATATCATCAAGTGATTCTTTGCGTCTTTTACAACTTAAACGTTATTCTATTACTACTCTATATAGAATCTTAAGTAACAATCAAATAATCGATATTTTTATGCAAAAACCATATGCTTCATTTATTGCCAAATTATCAACGACAGATTCATTTGGAGAAAATGGTTTTCAACCAGCTGATTTACGTTTGTTTAATAGATCACATTTGGAACAATACAGTTTCAGTTTAGATAGGTATGAACAATTGGAAAAAATAGTAGAGAATAATCATAATAATGTTAGTGATCGAATTTCTCAAAATACAACAACTGCAGATATTCAAGTTGATTCTTCATTTAGTATTTACAATAAGGTGGATATTAAATCAGATCATTCAATTGCTAATACATCATCAACAAGTACAGTGATATATCACGGATGGAAACCATATGCATCAAAATTTGAAATTGATCTATATAAGAAGGGACGAATTGGTAGCGATGAAATCTCAATTGTTTCATTTACACGCCATGCAGCTGAATCGGGTGTAATTCAAGAATGTGGTGAGACACATCGATTTAGAGGCCGAATTTATATAAATGATTCTAACAGACACCAAAGCTTTCCTACATTTGTTGTTGAAAATTTAGAATTGAGTAAAGGTAATTGGTACTATTGTATTAAGTTGCCATTTGCCGGTCTTGTCCAAATCGGATGGGCGACAACCGGATTTATACCGAAATCTAATGAAGGATTGGGAATAGGTGATGATAAATATTCATGGTCTTTTGATGGATCACGCGGTACTTTGTACAATAATCAAGAATTTCGGTTTTTGTCACAAAATATTCGTTGGAAACCAAACGATGTTTGTGGTTGTGGAATCGAAATTAATGGTGAAAATACTCGAATTAAATATTGGTTGAATGGAAAATTCTTGGGAACAGCATTTGCACATCAATCAAAAATTGAATCGACAACAATTAAATGTAATCTGTTACCAAATGGACCGAGTACAACGTATTATCCCGGTATTACTATGCAAGCACGCTACGGTCAGGAAAGTTGCTGTGAATTTATATTTAGTCCAGAAGATATGATAGAGTGTCCATTGCCCGAAGGTTACAAACCAATCTTAATGCCACAATTAATTCATAATAATGATTCTATTGTTGCTTATCCGTACAGTGCCTATTTGGTTGGTGATGATGTTCAAGACTTTGTTTATACATCACGAAGTACATCATCAACAACCCTTCTACGTGATTTTGTCAATGAACATCATATCGAAGCTGCATTAACAATCAGTGATCATCAATTAATATTGACGAAAGATAGTGATGGCTTCCCATTTTCGATTGACAATCCAACTGCATCATTAACGATTAGTTTTCATTTTCAAATTTTAACACAAACTGAAAACAGTTCAAATGACAAATTTGACATTCTACTATTTACATTACAAACAACCGAAGAACATTCAGTACGAATATCATTAAATAAAAAGGATCAAGAAATAAGAGCTGTAATTTTAATTGATTCAGAAGAACGAGAAATTAAAATCTATATAAATAACAACATTTGGCAAACAATCAATGATGAATTTTTCGATAAGCAACCAATAACGAAATTCAATTTTCATTTTCTACCTAATATTGCTGCTGGAATAAAAAATTTTGCTGTTTGGAAATACGCACTTTCAGAAGAATATATTCGACGTGTATTTGCTAGTGGTGTATCTTATGTAGCCCTTGATTATAAACAACGGAACGAATATCGATTGCAAGCGAACACATTTACATTCACAAAAAATCAAGAACAATTTCAAAATGAATTTCTAGTTCCATTCAATGAATCATTTGATGAGACTACATGGAAACAAAAACAAAAACAAGCTGACATGGATGAATCGAAATATTTTAAAACAATAAATGAAATTGATGAATCAGTTGTACAATTGTACGGAAATAAAAGTTATCTCGTTGTGAAAAAATCAATACATCCATGCTACGATTATACACTTATTCTCGATATTTCAATACCCAATTTTGCAAAGAATGGAGAACGATTAACATTAGTTATGTTTAACTCACAAACGAAAATAGTTATAACGTCGTTCGGTAAAATTTGTCTTTCTACGACAGAAGAAAATAAGGAAACTGAATCAACATTAAATTTAAATCAATTTCTACGTTTACTTATTAGTGTAGATAATAACTTTGTCAAAATCTATGTAAATGGATTGTTAGCACTTGCTGTTGAGATCCAAAATAACTCATTGGTTATGAATATGAATCAAATTTATTTGTTTAGAGAGGATGAATTGACGAAGAATACAACCAATGATGATACGCTTCGAATTCAATGCAAATCAATTACATTTCTAAATCGATCAATAGTAACGTTTTACTTAGATGAAGCACTGAAATCACCAAAATATTCACTGGAAACATTAATTGCACCACCATTTTCAATAATCGCATCAACTCTAATCAATATTGGATATGAAGTCGAATGGATAAAATCTGTTATGAAACAACATAAAACGACTAATATTCAATTGATTGATACAATTATACGTGAACATAAAGAAGAATTTTTAAAGATAGACGTTCAAAAGCGACGAAACCGTACTTTAAATATTTTGTCAAGATTAGGTTCATCGATTGATAAGGAAAAACTAGAAAACTTAATTCATACTTTAGAAATTGATACCAATGATCAAATGGCAACTATTGGTGAGCTCCTGTTAACTCTTTGGAATGATTTTCAAACATCAAAACCTTTAATTGTTGAAACAGAAATTAAAGATGATACTAGCCTAGATAAGAAGGAAAATATATGGTTCCATCATGCAACAGATGAATTCGATTTAAATTATATTTTTGCTGAATGGATTCGGGATAAATCCATAGCAACGCAAGAAACAGATACTACTTATCAACTATTCGATTTGAGTAAATCGGAACAAGAACAAACAATAACAGCAACAACAATATTTAATAAACGAACAAACATTAAAAAATCTATTCAATATTCACATAAGAATATTTTACACAAACAATACTTAGATTCTCGTATTGCTTGTGAACATGGATTAATATCGATCTATGCTCGTTACACAATTTTGAATATGTTGAAAGTCTGGTCAAGTAATAGTCCATATATATTTCAATTGGAAAAATTTGGTGATTATCCATTCATTATAAAATTATTACGATCGATTGACTATCATTACACATATACAAGCATAGGTTTAGATGACAGTGTGGATGCAATAAGTTTTTTAGTAAAATTGATTCTCAAAAATGAAATAAAATATTTAGTTGAAAATCCTAGTGCTAACAGTGAAGTTTTGTTAAACAAAGTACCCTTAATTTACCATTTACAAAAGGATATTATTATTGAATCGATTCAATTTTTATTGAAAATCTCGTTATTAATAGACAATTTCAATGGCGAAAAAACAATTATTGATGAACAAACAAAAAGAGAAGAATCGAATTTAAATTTTATTCTCAAAATAGTAAATGTTTTTGTTGAATTAGTAGCTGATAAATCAACGATGAAACAAGATGAAATCGATGCACTTATTCCATTATTATTTCCCGAGCCGTTAATCAGTGTGATATTCGATCTATTTCTATTGCTTCCAACGCATCAATCGAAAATTTTCATTCTTCATCTATTTGTTACGTGAGTATAGAGCACTTTATAGAATATTCTTATTTTTGGCTAATTGTCTTTCTTTTAGCATCTTATATTTTACAGAAGTATTCTTTTAATTTTCTCATAAAAAAAGTATTTGTTATATTTTCATTAAAATGGAAATTAATTCACGGAGAAGCCTCTAGAAGTTTTCACTCACAACTTACCTCACTTTTGGACAAGACTAAATTTGTTTGGAATAAGTGGATGTTCGATTTAGATTTCTTTTCTTAGATAGATCTACTAATCACGAGAATATTATAAGTTTCATACAATCCAAAATCATTACTCTTAAAATATTGAATTTTGAAAAAATAATCTTTACTCCGAAGATCTTATTAAAATCTAACTTACTGAGAACTGGTACACTTCTCAAACAAAGCATTCATTTTGTTTTTCAGATGATTATAAGGTCAAATCAGTTAGAGCTAGTGTTATCTTTACTATCCTCTATATGCCCCTCTGAGATAACTTCAAAAATTATTTAAGAATTCAAGATATTTTCTCGTCATAAAAAAAAACTTACTTGTGAAACTGACAAAATAAGACAAAAGCTTTGATGCAAAAGTATGCGTTGATAATTGTTAGAAGAAGCATACTGTAGCTTGTGAACGTGATATACAAGCAAAATGGTTTGATCTTTTTCGTGATCATCGTCATACAAAAAGAAACACAAAACGAAAGCATCAGACTTGACGTAATTTTAGTTTTAATTATAATATCCTGAAGTGCGATATAAATTTTAGCGATATAATCGCATCAAGTTATCCAACAGATGATCAACTACGGTTTTTCGAAAAGAAAAAAAACTTCGCATTGTTTGATCAACGAAAAATGAATCTTGTTCAATTTTAGCAAAAAACTCATTATAGAAGTATATAGTTTGTGGTGCATTTCGACACACAAAAATTCAGTAGATTTATTTCGAAAAAAAAAGAACTACATTTTGACAACGTATTTCCAACTTATAAATTCCAGTGTAGAATACGTTGTTCTCTTATAAAGCCTACAGTCATATAACGCTTTTTAAAATATTTGACGATGTTTTTATCTTTGTATAGCTGGACACTAATATATTTTCTTTTTATTCATAACATAATAATTCATGTATTCTACGTCATGAGCAATCTAGAATTCAAGTATAAAAATGATCTATTTGTTGCATGTGCTTTTTGTCGAAATCAAACTAAATTTCGAATGAATTTTTTCAAGACACGAATAATACAATGGTCAATTCATTTTCTTTTATTTCCTAGTTTAATGCAAGCAAGTAAAAACTTTAATTTAAATGAACGAATGCGGCACTTTATGTCCCAATTATTAATTGAATTATTATTGAATGAAGCATCGATAGACAGTCAAACGATAAAAACACTACAAACCATTGTCATGGATTTCGTATTTCTAGATTTAACGAGACAAAAATCTCAGCTTAATTCAATGAACAATGTAAATCAACAATTCGAAACCAAATTATCTAAATTTCCAGAAAACTTCCAGAATTTATGGATAGTCATCGATATTATTAATGCAATTACTGATGAAACAAAGCAAACACCATATCCTGAAGCGTTGCTCGTACAATCATACAATAGATTGGATGAGACTCTTCAGTTTACTCTAGAGGATATTGCAATTTCAAGCTATTATTTTGATAGTATATCCGATCTACAACTGATTAATCTAATGAATAACGATGCATTGATTGAACATTCCTTCAGTGAATTTATTTATAGTCTAGTAATCAATTATACACTGAATTCGACATCTTTCGAACTCTATCCATCCTTATTAAACATTCCAACAATTTGTCTACAAAATCGTGCAAAACTGTTTTATGTATTCGAAATGTTTGTTGAAAATGTTTTATCACTTCTTGATTTCAATTTAGCTCCGAAAAAAAGTATTCTCACAGACAAAATTCGAACAGTCAAAAATTATTTATCAAACAGGATAAGAATGGAATGGTTCGAACAATCGTTGGACGAAACGAAAACGAATTCGTTTTCTATTTTTCCCAATATCCAGTTTGATTTTGTGAGAGCAAGTATCGCTAATAATAATGGACAACATAGTACATTTTATCAAGGTTATGAACAACTACATGAAACTGCTCACTTATTATTCAGAAATGACAGTGAACGACTTTGGCGAGCACAATACATGGGAATGCATAGTACTGATCACGGCGGACCTTATCGTGATTCAATCACAACTATGTGCTCAGATATATGTAGTACACGATTACCATTATTTATTTTGTGTCCAAATGGTCGGACAAATACTGGGTTGAATCGCGATTGTTGGATTCCAAATGTATTTCCACTAAATCAATCGATTCCCGTTAAAATCAAAAAACAATATCGATTTATCGGACAATTGATGGGTATGGCAATACGAAAGAAACATTATCTAGATTTAAAATTTCCCAATTTATTATGGAAACAATTGGTAGGCGAAGAAATAACTCTGAAAGATATTGAAGCGATCGATATACAAAGTTTTGCAATTATCAAGGAAATGGAAAACAATATGCAACAAAGTCAATCAATCGATACTGGCAATGATAACAATTATGTATTTAGCAGTATTATGAATGAACTTCGATTTGATATTGTTAGTTCAGCTGGACACACATATGAGCTGATTGTCGGTGGCAAAGACATTCCAATAACAGTCGATAATTTCAAAGAATACTGTACACGTTATTGTGAATATCGTCTAAATGAATTTTGTCGACAAATTGAATATATTCGTCAAGGCTTATGTAGTGTCGTACCAAATGATTTTATAACTTTACTTACAACTAGTGAACTGGAAGAAGCCGTATGTGGAAAAAGTCAAATCGATGTCGAATTACTGAAACGAAATACTCTGTATAATAATTTCCATCTAGAAGCACCATATATTCAACGATTTTGGAAAGTTTTAGGTGAAATGTTCAATGAGGAGCAAAAGAAATTATTCTTAAAATTCGTTTGGGGAAGAAATACATTGCCAAGTAGAGATGAAGATTTTACAGAAAAATTTTCAATCAACATATTAATGAAAGATGAATGTGAAGCGGATAGAACGCTCCCACGTAAGTAGAGGTGCTCTATGTCAATGTCAATCATTAAGTCTTCGACGAAGAATTTCGTTTTCCATTCAGAGTTATTACTCTTGTACTACTATCCATTTTCAAATAAAAGAAGTGGTCAGTGTGGATGAAATGATTCATGAACGTAAGCAGTTAGAGATATGCAGCTTTCTGCATATGAGAGATAAATCTGGGGCAAGGCAAGCTATAGTAGGAAAAAAAACTTTTAATGGGATTTTTCGTGACTTTCGTAGGAGATTTTTGGAAATCTTTACTTTTTCAAGCAGATGTAGCAAATGAATTCAAAGTTTGGCACATTAATTCGATGTACACAAAAGTCGATAGCTCTAGCATATTCCGTTCAAGAGTTATAAGGGTTTTCCAGAGATTGTCGATTTCTGTCTATCGATCTCTGGTTAGACAGAAACTAGATTTTGAGAGGAATAGTCGGTCATTGTTAGTTGAGTGGTGACTTTTGGTTTTCAAACTATTTGAGGTTACTCAATCAAATTTTAGAATTGTAGCTTGCTGCCAACATGTCAAGTGTAGAGAGGATATTGTGAAAACTGGATCTAATGCCTTCATATAGTTTGCAAATTAAAGTTACACATCACCATTGAACTCAGTGTGGTTGAATACCTGTCTCTAAGTCTAGTTTCGAGTGACCCGAGGTCAATTAGCCGAAATCAGAGTCTCAGGAAAATCTTTATATCTGACGAACTGAATGTACCAGAATTGTTGGCTTTGTGTAAATCAAATCGACATTTCAAACTTTGAAAACCGTTCACTATATCTCCTTGAAAACGAGAAGGTTTTCAAAGATCCTTTATAAACAATTGGTAAAGTTTCAATTGAAAACTTTTCTCTACAGTTGACTCATTTGCTCCATATACATATATCTCTCGAATGCAAACAACCACAGAACTCTAATTTTTTGCGCTCCGGAGCTATTTTTTCACTTAAACTAACTGTCTCTTTTATTTTGAAATGAATAGTAGTATGTGCAGGTATACGTTATATTCAAATCGAAATTTCGTTTCAAAATACTTCGTACGATTTATAGAATTTCTATTCAACTTGACTTTTGAGGGTACCCGACTTTTAAAAATAAAATTTGCATAATTATATGAAGAGATTTCATTTTGATAGTACGATTCTGAACGCACAATCAGTCATTTATGAGCAAGACCTTCGATCATTATTATAAGTCTATTTTATATGGGATAAAAGAATATAACTATACACGTGATCCTGCTTTATATTTTTCTTAAGTTATTTTGCTTTGAATTGGGATAAAAGATTTCAATGCAGAACTCTTTAATCATCACTACTAAGACATGAAACAAAAACAAAATCAAGTAGTCGAATATATGCAGAGAAATTCAGGCTGTCACGCGACATAATCGAAGAATTTTTACAACAGTATCAAAATTCGATTCGCATCTGATGGTTTTCTTTCATTTGAGCATAAGTATATTTTCAAATAGCTTTAAAAAGTTGTTCGAAACTATTAGACAAGATTAGAAACTTTAGTATTATTTGCGTAGCATTAAAATCTACATTGAAAGAATTCTGACGATTTTGTAGAGAATCAACCTGAGAACTCCAAATGTTATCATTGTTGAATCTTTTGAAACAACTTTGCTTTTGTTCTTAACAAAGAAAAAGAATCGAGTATTCCATGGTGATTTATCTGATTCAATAAAAATGCATTGGATGAATGAATGTCATATTTTACGATATAAATATGAATTAAATTTTGTTATTGTTATTTTAGGATCGCATACATGTTCATTTGCTCTTCACTTACCATCATATTCGACGACTGAAATCATGTACGAGCGTTTGAATTATGCAATTAATCATTGCTCGAGTATCGACGCTGATGGTTAAAACTGAGCAAAGCTACCTGAGAAAATAAACTTCAATGTAAATCAGATTTTCGTAAAACACATGCTAACGGTTTAAACGGAGTGTTTTTAATTGATAAAGATTGCGCAGCGCCTAGTGACAAACTTATACTGTTACAAAAGTAAACAATTTTATTTCATTAAACTCGACATTTTATTTACTTAATTTTTTATGATACACTTATGTTCGCTAAAAGATTTTTATCTGCTAATTAAATCAGCTTTATGAACATATTTATAAGATGACATATTTTCTCGTTCTCATTCTTTCTCATTTTTCAGAAGACATGGAAATCATGAAATTGCATAAATGAATCCTGCTCTGGCAAGGAAATGTTCCCAACTAACCCAAGCTATTTTCAACGATACTTTGTTCATATATTGGGGACACTACTCTTAGAAGTATCCTACAAAAGTTTGGGCTAACAGCTTCCTTCAACAATTATGACCCTTTTTACTGATTTTTCCTTCTATAGTATAAGAGGTATATGAGCCAGTCCATAAAAGCCAACACTGACTGCGACAGAAGCTGATCAATCGAAATCTTCAGATTTTGCTCAGTTTAAGATATGTTGTAGAGAGAAGAGTCATAAGAATTTTGACGCAAGTCGTTTGAAAAAAATATTGCTTCGTTCTCGAGATATTTAAATTTTTTTCAGGGCACTATCACCGAAAAAGCAATTCGTTTTGTTTTTTTACGACATTCATATTTCTCAAAAAAGTTATCTATTTGACTTGAAGTTTTACTGTACATATATCTCAAGTTGATGTACTTATGATCACAAAATGGTATGGATGTGGTTCTGGACCTTCTCTCCATCCACACACACATCCGTACGGAGATTTTACAAAATTTTTATTGGTCATTTTCTGACAGCTTTTTTATAGCAGTCAATAGAGAATCATGTGCTGATTTATACTGAATAGAATTTACTTAATGTAGTGAAACTTTTCTATTAATTTCTGAACGAGCTCAAGTATATTTTGTATAGAAAAGACTCATTTCTGGATATCTTTCCGGAAGGCGCCACAGGCCATTCTGCAAGATCCCAGGGCATTTAATGCATAACTTCGTACAACATAGTGCGTCATTTAAAATCACATCAATCCCGCTGATATAGGACCCGTGTTTTGGAAGATTGAATCCTGATGACATCGTGGTTTTGGTTGAAATCATGGTTTTGAAAAAGTCTCCAAAGTGACAGGAACTATCTAGAGAATTGAATTTTTTACTAGGATAAGTACTCAATGAGATCTTTCTATAGCCACAATTTCAGCTCTCTAGCATGATCCGTGCATGATATGTGTATATACACAAAACATCGATAAATAACCATTTTGTCGTGTACCTGCTAGTTCTAATTAATCCATCTTTATTAAGTAGCTTCTCTAGAAGTCAATCGTGGCTTACGTGGACTGGCTTATATGCGTACCTTGTACTAGATGTAAAAATCAGCAAAATGATCATAATTGTTAAAGAAAGCCTCATCATCCCAAACTCGTAGAATTTTTCTAAGAATAGTGTCCCCAGAATATGAACGGAATATTGTTGAAAACTGCATGAATCAGTTGGGGACCTTTCCTTGTAAGAAATATGTGTATCATTTCGAATGAATTGTTTGTCAGTCTATAAGTGTTCTATAACAAAGACATTACTTTTAAATCGACATACTGATCCAATTTCACCTTTTGTACACATGTTGTAATCACTTATTCACTTTATGAATTACAATTGTAAATGAGTGTTGATGTATATAGCAAGAAAGGTAAACGACTGTCAGCCCCTACCACCTTCATCGGGTTTAATCCAAAGACTTGCAACAAATGGAACGAAGAAAGCTTCGTAATGACACACTTCGTGACAGAAATTTAATACTGTTTGTCTATTTAGCCTTGATCAGCAATGACTGATATGACCGAGACTCTCGTTTACGAAGGGAATAAATCTATCGTGTTTCATATTTTAATTTTAGAAGGAACTTACTAAAAATATTCGATCGTTTAGTTTGTTTTCGCGTTTGGATAGATATTCTTCCATTTTAGTTAATATCAAAATGATTTACAACAGGCTTCGAAAACTCAGTTGAATTGAACTATTCAGAAGAGATTCTCAAACTTCTATGATATTTAGTAGTTTCACTTTCAAGCATGATATGTAGATCATACAATCGGTACTTGCAGATTTCACTACATTTATGCTCAGATCAATAGAACCATTTTATAGAATATTCTGTCTAATTATGTCACCCATATCAATCTTATATTCACATGGCAGTAACACTCTTGACAATCTATTAAGTAAAGTTTAGCTGAGCATATAATTTCAGTTATAAGTCTGTTTCTATTCTATGAAGAATAGAAAAATTTATGTTCTTGCTTATGATGTTTTTCATTCGTAATTCAATAATATTCAGAATTTTTGAGACAATTTGTTGCCACATTGGTCTTCGTAGATTTCAGCACATTCTTCGTGGACAACGTACAACTTTCCGTCTGTGCTTTGACATTCTACCAGTTTGCAGCACCACCAAACTTGTAAAAATTCACCTTTATCCGTACCGGAAGAGCAGATTCGACAGATATAACGTTCATCTTTGTTCCGTCCCAGAAACATGAACAACGAATGTTCATGTAACGATACCATTCTTTGCAACTCATGATCGAGTCCGCAGCCGATTTTCCAACTTTTTTGCGTTATTGTGTAAAAAACACAACGAGTTGCGTTTGGTATACTGGCAAGCATTGTAACGATTACGTGTCCCGATTTGTGACGTTGTCGAAGTCGATCAAGGCCAAGTTTGCAAGCCTCTGCAATAATATTGTCGCGTGTATTTTTCGCATCGAGCTGGTCAATCAATGCTTTTGCATGTTCGCAAACTTTATTGTTAATCGCTCGTTTTAAATCTTGAATTGTTTTTAGAAAGACTGGTTTATTCAGACGCTGTATTGTCTCGGTGCTAAAGTTACCATGACGTCTACTTGCTGAGTAAGATCCAGCGACGACAAAATGAATTGGTTCATTTGTCAATTCCAGTACTTGCCGAATATTATCTTTTTCTGTTGCAATAATCTCTTCCGCGTTATTATAATCGTATATATGATCGCACTTATTTCGTACAAATATGATTCGTTGCTTGACTATATTGCACAACTCGCTATCGGAGGTGTTCTCGTACTTTGCCGGATCTGATTCACGCACACCTTTAGCAAGTAACGTCAAAACTTTGTCATAAGTGTCTTTGAACCCATGCAATATTTTATTGTCGATGACGATGAGACAGATGAGCATTAGTTTTGCGAGTTCGACGATTAAATCTTCGATGTCTGCTAGCTCTAGTTTCTTACGAGGCTCGTTTGGATGTTTTATGAAAAGGTGACGCTTCTCTCCTATGACTGCTTGATTCAGACCGGGTACATCGATGAGCACCTGGCGAAGCTGTTGTCCAGTTAGAATGTTTACATTGTCGTCACTTTGAATCACACTGGCACGAGGTACGATAGTTGTTCCATTGTCCGTTCCGATGCGAAAATTGATACTATCAGTAAGTGCTTGACAAATCGATGACTTGCCGACACCAGTGTTACCTAGCTGCATGATAACCACATCGTAGGGTTGTAGCTCAAAATTCGAGTCATCACTTGCTTCCGCATAATCTTCATTCACATCTGTCAGTAAGGGAACGGATGCGTCCCGAATGATGATCTTACGCTCTTCATCATAGAATTGAAATGTAACTTCATCAGATACTTTGCTTGTTACTTCTCGCTTGCCATTGGTGATCCTGAACTAGCAAAGCACTATTTTGAAAAAATGGCTTCGCCGATTAAAAAACATTCCTATGTATTTTGAGGCTCTCTATGCTGGATACATTGGGTTGAGATCTACTGAAGCTCACTTTTCTTTTTCTTACCAGAAAAAAGCAAAATCTCAAAAAGGTTCAATAAAAATGTTGTCTGGTGTACAGGTTCCAAATTTTTTTTGATTTTTTCTCTGGGAAACTATCTGCACAATGTTTGAAGTTCCTGAAGTTCAACAAACTATTACTGCAGATGTTGGAAGTTCTGAAGGTCCAAATGAGTATAATGCAAACAAAAAGATTCTTCACAATAGTCTCATCGGTAAGTAGCTAAATGAGGTCTAATACAGAGGATAGGTAACGCATCACATGTCAATGAACAAAAAACAACACTTTAGAAAAATTCGTAATGGTTGGGATGCTAATCTAACCCTTGCACAAAAAGTACGCGCTGGTAAAAATAAGAAATAACTAGGATATTCTTACAAGAGTGACTGGAATTCTTCTTTGATGTTGACACTTGTCACCATTACTTCTGGTGAAGCATTTTTATCAGCTTGATAATCACGTTCATTGTTATCAGAACTTTCTATTGAGAGTGAAGACACCTGTCGATTAATCGTCACCATATCTGTCTTATGTAATCTTTTGTTAGCTGTATTAAAAACATGACTGTAGTCCGTATTGAGAGTTCCAATTGATTTTTTGTCAAACAATGTCGAAGGCGGAGGCATTCTGTCATCTGATATTTTGCCTGGATTCCAGTTTGGTAGATATTCGAGGCCTGTACAAAACCAGATTATACCATGGTGATCAAGCTCGCGCCAACTCTGCATCATATCCCATCCAAGAAGTCCCATTAAAAGTACACAAATACTTGGAATGAGATAGTCTGGTCGAAGAAGTAAATAGAAGAATGTTCTTGCAGATTGATCAACATAGAGAATATCCATTTTCGGCATCTGTACATTGTACATGTATAGAGTGCACACTATTGAATAGCTTAGCATCAATCGACTACCTAAAATCCAACGACCATCCTGACACATCGGTAATCGAATACCGAGGGCAGTTTTGGCAATCTCGAAGAATTTTTTCTTCATCGTCTCGATAGTTTTATTTTGTAATTTCTTTATTCCCAAAGTCATAAGCGCATGCCAGAAAGGTGGATTTTGAAAAAGAGTCCCCAGTTTTATGTATAAAGTGACTAGCACGACTTTATGCACGAAACGTAGTAGATATCGTGGCGAGTAACCAAGTGAAGTGACCAAAATAAGAAGCATAGTGTCGTAGATCATCATTTTGACTTTAGAATTAGATTCATCGATGGTCTTTTGACAGGTGAAACATATGACTAATATAATCCGCCCTACAGCCAAAATTAAAGAGAGAGCAAGTGGAATTGGCGGATATACTACATATTTCGAATGAGTCTTTTTCTGATCATTATAAATAGAGACCATTGTACGTTGATAAATGAAGAGAAAATCAATTAGATCAAACAATGGTGCGATAAGTTCGATAAATTTTATCAAACATGTATAGATAATAATTATCCCATAGAGAGGGGTGTTAACGAGACTGAAAAGATACCAAAGGAAAAAAACTCCACAAACCACAGTTGCCCAAAAAAAGGTATCACTGATGATAAAGAATTGTACGTATTGTAGCAGTGTGATATCTTGAGGTGAATATGACCGAAAATTGGAGAGCATGTCGAGCAAAATCGTAATGCACAAGGCGACTGTCCCCATTGCCAGCATTCGAATATGCTTGATAACCAGTTCGTCAAATTGTTCATCCATAATTCTAAATGCAGTTGCGATGCGATGTCCGACAGATCCAAAAAGTTTCTCCATAAGCGCTATGATTTCGTCTATTTCTCAGCTCCCTAAACAAAATGAAAATAAAAATGCTTTTCGAACACGACGACATACAATCTTTCTTTCAATACTCTGCATTTCATCTTTCTCAATTCTCAGTGACAGGCAGACATTCACATCAAGTTTAAAACAAGAAAGGAGATTAAGAAGTAAGGAGTGTACGTTCCGAATACAAATGAAGAGTTTAGATAAAGATCCACATATGTTAGACGTCAAGTGCAGAAATCATTACATGTAGTGTCCTCAAATAATTTCAAACTGCCAAAAGAGAAGAATGTGCCAAAATTTAAACATACACTTATTTTTATGTGCGTTGTTGCTTGTGTAATTTTCTTTCTTCATCGGAGAGGGATGTGTAAACATCTTGTAACTGCGAGAAACCTCCAACTATGATTCATCATATGCAAACAAGCAATAAAATAGAGCGAACTATTTTTACAGCACTTCCTATTTTTTCGCTTACAGAAGAAGTTGCTGACAAACGTTGTAATTTTATGTTTACCTTTTTCTATGGTGAGTGACGTATGAAAGTTCATTTCCAACCACAACGTAGTCTATCATCATATGGTGTCCATTCTGGGGAAAAACTGCAGCAAAAGTGCGTAACAGCAAAAAACAATATAGCAAAAGTTAAAATAGCGAAAGGCTTTTCCGCGATTTTTTTTTTCACAAAGAGCTTTGTTTCTTTATTGATGATGGACTCTCTTAGCGCTGAATGCATATTGAAAAAAAACAACCGTTGCTGTTCTTTACTTTCTGGCCTACTAAACTATTTTATTCCTTTCTCCTTTGGGTAGATATTTCACTACGCACGATGCCATCTCACTGTTAGAAACTCTGTACTTTCTTCATTCAACTATGAATATGATCGATGTCACATCGATTTCTATTACGATTTGGAACTGAGGCAACTTCTTTTCCTTTATTTTGAATTTGCATATCAGCTTAAAAAATTGATGATAAAAGTTAAGTATTAAGCTTTTCATGTGACCGGCTATGCAACCAACGCTCATGCAGACAGGATCGATCATTTTCTTAAGACTAATGGGTATCGTCACTGTAAGTTTATCAGAACAAATTGAACTCCGAAATATTAAGAAGAAGGTCAAAGGTCGAACGGAGACTGGAACAACTGGAGTTCTTGAAATATATCTGGAAGAACTTGATCCTCTCAATATCTCTCAGACTGCCTTGATTCTTGCGACTATTGTAATGGGTACCAGCGAGTTCTCCGTGTTAGAAAATTTCAAGTGATTTTCTATGTTCCAAAATAGGTTCACTTTCTCACTTACAGTATTACTTTCTGGGCTTTTCCTGTATTTTTCTTTTACCTGTTGTATATATGTACTATGTTTTGTGTTGATTGAGTTTGGCTGAAATTATACTCTATTTGGTTATCAGTAGTGATTTTGCTTATTTTGTTTTTCGCTGAAAAGCTTTTCGCTGATTTCCACTGATACCTTTAATTTGACGTCGTGCTGTTTTTAAATCATCTTCTTCAATATTTAAGTCTTTTAAATATCGTGTGAATAAATCTGACTGATCAATTTTTTCTAACCCTTTAAAATTTTGTCAAATACGCTCTTGATTTTCAAATATAGATTTAATGTATGCTTGACGTGATTAATTATGTTTTTCAGGATCATGTAACATATTTTGAATAGTTATGATATTAAGAGCTGTCTCAAAAACTGATATCAGTATTAAATAATTTTTTGGTGTCTATGTTTGAATTCGACCATCTGTAATTGTACAGAGTTGGAAGTAATATTATTTCAGAGGAGTACCGTTATGATTTCAAATAGAGTAAATCATAAATTCTATGTCAAATGAAAACTCGTCGAAATGGGATTTATTAATGGGAAATAAAAAGGGTTATGAAAACTTTCGTATATTGAACTCTCAAAATTTATAGATTTTTGTAGAATGCAATCGTTATAATTTACTGTGAGTGAGTTGTAAGACAAAGAAAAAGGGGAATTATCTTTAGAAAAATCGAAAAGAACACTGTTCTAGAAACCATAAGGCGTAACTCTGATTCAAAAGATAGGATTGTCATTTTGCATTCTGATGATCTGTTCCGTGTGGTAGCGGTTAGTTAAAAGATTTATTTTTTATTTTCTTTCTGTCAGAAAGTTATCGAAGAGAAAAGTTCAAGTAATTTGTGGGACAATATATAAAGTCATTTTCTGATCAATATATTTCATTAAAAAATCCATTCTTTTGCTAATCAACGAAGTCCGATTACTTCAAAAAGTCTGGCGCGTATGATACTGAACAGCTGGGAGTTATTGATAGAATTAAATGCATTGCATTTCATGAAGCTCGCAATGCCGATGCAACATTTATAAATAGACAATGGGTCGCAGAAAAAGTTCACTGCACGACTCGGTTTATTACAGAATGCTGTGAAAAATCATATGACCAATGTTTTATTGATTATTCAAATACTAATCCTACGCTCAAATTATCATAAGCGAGTCAAGACATCAATCTTAAAGTAACTGATCAACAAAGAAAAGACTGTTCTTTTGTGGAGTAGGAGATTGAAGAAAAGCAAAAAAGAGTGCGTTGTTCTAAGAACAAATAATAATTATCGTCATAGCAAAGGATAAAACCCGTTCCATGTCATTCCAAAAGCATTAAAATCTGAAACTCATATATCAGATCGGTTATGGCTGTGCGATTGGTTGAAAGATTAGACGGAAAAAAAACTTTCTTCATTTTGCACTACCTGATGAATTTTATCTCTGGGTTGTCCGTGGACGAATTTGTCAGAATGACTGAATTTAGGCAAGAAGCATCGAAGATATTGAAGAAGATGAATGACAACGTGAAATGATTAAAAATCAAGCGTGCCTTGAGGTTTTTGTTATGTTTACTTGCAAGAGATTGCTTTCTGTAATCAAAGATAGAAGTGAATCATGGTCTGGTCAACATTTTCATGACATAATTTTGCCTCAAAAAGTATTTTTTTTCTTAATCAATGAAGAAAATGTTATTGATCCCGATGGAGTTATATTTGTCTATGATAGAACACCATCTATGCAAGCAAATAAGACTTAACATTTGTTTCAAGACAGCAACGTTAAGTTTTAGGATAATGATATGTGGTCTGGAAATTCACCCGATCTCAATACAGCAGAACATATTGAAGCAACAACCAAAGATGAAGTTGAAAAAAGAAATGTTGTCAGAAACTGAAACTAATCAGTATCTTGAAAACACACTCAAAATTCAACTTTCAGATGCTTTTACAAACAAGCAAACAGATACTGAATTATTTGAAAATCTTTTATGTTCGTATCCATCTCAACTTCGTGCAGTAAAGAATGCTAACAGTCTTCATACTGATTATTGATTGTATTCATCAAATGATGCAAAAAATAAATAATTTTGTAACACATTTAGTTCGAACTTTATCTCATTAAGTTTTTCTATTAGTTGATGTCGATAAAATATTACTAATTTCAAGATTTCAGCATACGAAAGTTTTCATAACCCTTATTGTTTACCATTAATAAACCCCATTTTCGACGAGTTTTCATTTGAGATATAATTTATGATTTTCTCTATTTGAAATCATAACGGTAACTCACCACAATGGACAGAAAAATGGGGCGAGAAACAGTGTTTACAATTAATATAGCTAATAACTATATATTTTGTATAATTATACTTCTCGCTTCATACTGATTATCTATGCCTATTTAGCCTCTTCTACTAGTAAAATTTCTGAAAAATAGGTTTGTTTACTAAATTTTCCAGCAAAATCCTGTACTCTTCTGCAGATCACTTTGAAAGTTGAATTTTAGTTTTGGTTTGAAACTTTGCATAGATAATGCTTTCCATCAAACTAGTTCATTGTGAAAGTTTCAGTCTTTTCTGTTGCTGCTGTCGTGATATATTAATAAAAACACAAAATTTACTTTCCCACACAACAGAATTTCGGATGTTTATATCTCACGACAGAAGCAACGAAACAGACTGAAACTGTCAGAATGAACTAGTTTAATTGAAAGCATTCTTGTTTCAAAGTTTCAAGTCAAAACTAAAAATCCAACTTTCAACATGATCTGAGGATGAAGGTACAGGATTCTATTGAAAAATTCAGTAAACATTCGATATCATAAGAATGAAGGCATCGAAAACCAAATCATTCTAGACTATTCCTACGTTCGCCAATACTCATCGACTGAACATAGTTCAAAGCCAGAAACGAGTTAGCACCTGAAAATGCTTCCTTACGAGTTACTAAGGTTTCTCTTTGAACAGCCCAAAGTTAGAAGCTATCAATGGGTTATGTTTTGAATCAAACAATCGTTGTAATAGTTTAAAAGTTCATGTATTTAAGTTTGTATGATCTATTGGAAACGATTAGAAACGTAATCGATCTAGAAGATAAGTATCTATTAGACAAATCCCGCGGAACCGATCTGCATGACAGGCTATATTTGCGACGTCGTATCTCAGTAAGGCTTTTATGTGTGCATCTTTGCTCATCCACTTAAGATGGATAATGACAGGCTCTATAAAATAGTAAATTCAAATTCAAATAAAAGCCTCGAGCAAATTCAGCGAATGAATTGCATTATTGACTAATCGTTATTTTTTAGTATACGATGTGTAAAGTTTTGGTCCTATTAGAACAGAGGAAATTTAAGAAATTCCAAAGGGCTTCCAATATATAGCAGACATATGACTCTATATAACTGTATCATAATTAATGGATATCTTTGTATCTTTAATTGTGAAACATACATTTGAATCATATAGTTCAATTAGTGATACTCACGTATTTCACATAATTTGTGATAGCTGTTACGTGGGGACTACTTGTTTTCAATCGTAAGTCAAGGTGCAGTTAAATTCACAACCATAGTAGTCTTAATGTTAGCTACGATTTAGTTTCAGACCCTAGGGGGAAACGGCAGACTTGAAGTAGAAAAGTACAACAAAGTACAAAATTAGTTTAAAGTACTTCAAAGTAGATCAAAGTAGGTCAAAGTAGCTTAAAGTAGCTTAAACTAGCTCAAAGTACTTTAAAATTACGTTAAATTACGTTAAAGTACTTTAAAATTACGTTAAATTACCTTAAAGTACTCTAAAATTACGTCAGAGTACTTCAAAGTACGACAACGTACTTAAAATTACGTCCAAGTGCTCCAAAGTGTTCTGTTTTGGGAAAAGTTTCACAGAAACAGAATAAAATTGTTCTGTTTTTGAGAATGGATTCCCAGAAATAGAACAGTTTTGTTCTGTTATGGGATTGGTTCCCAAAATAGAACAAAAATGTTCAGTTATGGGAATGGGTTCCCAGAAACAGAGCAAGTGTTCTGTTTTGAGAATGGATCCCAGAAAAAGAACAAAAGTGTTCTGTTATGGGAACTCAAAGTAGTCAAAGTAGCCCAAAGTACTTCAAGTGGCTGTAAGTACTTCAAAGTAGCTCAAAGTAGCTCAAAGTACCTGTAAAGTAGCTCAAAATACGCGAGAAGTAGCTCGAAGTACTTCAAAGTAGCATAAAGTAACTTGAAGTGCAAAAGTCTGCCGTTTCCCCCTAGTTCAGACCTCACAAATCGATTTTGTCGCGTGGCTGTTCACCGTGGAGAGGAAGAAGGAAATGATCAAAAAATATTTTGACAAAAATATCTGCGTGATGGTTAGTCATTTAAGAACAGTACTATTTAGAGATATTCAGCATTGGTTAATAAAAATTTCCAGCTGCTCATTCAAGTAGTAGGTCTCTGTTTATGTTGAGTATTATGAGGAGCAAATAGTTGGATTCAAATTAGTCGTCCAATGTCAATCTAAATAGATAATTGAAAATTATAAATTTAGATTCATTAGGAACAGCAGCGCGATTAACAAGGGGGAAACAGCGGATTTGAAGTAGAAAAGTACGTCAAAGTACACTACTTGAAGTAGCTCAAAGTACCATTCAAGTAGTCCAAAGTAAGAAAAAGTAGCTTAAAATAACTTCAAGTAAATTTTAAGTAGAAAAGTACGTCAAAGTAAACTACTTGAAGTAGCTTAAAGTAACTTAAAGTAGCTTCAAGTAGCTCCAAGTAACTTCAAGTCCAAAAGTCCGCTGTTTCCCCCTTGGGAATTAATCTGATGTATTGATAATAATAGGGCATAATACTCGATCAATCAATATGCGCTTCTTCAAAACAACATAATAACTATTCTACCGATGAAAAGTTTAGCAATATACTATGTTTACTTTTTGAAATACCAGAAATAAAATTTCTTTTAAACTCTGTTCTAAAAACCATTTGTTACATAAAACTTTTTTCAGTATTTACGTAAACAAAAAGAAAATGCAGAGACGTATAAGGACAAAAAACAACAGCTATTTAAATCATTTAGCAGCTGTGGACTTTATTTAAATACTGATCGGCACTCTTTGAATTACAATGGTTTTATTTTAAAGTCACGAAATTTTAAATAATTAGATGTAGTAAATAGCTAGCTAAACAAAATAGTTACGATCATGTTGTAAAAGCGCCATATTTTAAATAGGTATGAGTCTTTAAACAGTTATGAAGATTTATTTAAATAGCTGAATGTTTATTTAAAAATTATCTCTTTTGAGAAGCTGCATCACCTACAAATGGAGTTTCAAGGCAAGAAAATGCTCTTCTCGCGACGAAAAGATTCAAACCCATAGGTATTCGCTGCATGCCTGTCACTTAATTTTAGGCAAATTAAGTAATAAAGCTAAACCTAATTTTCAGTTAAGTGAAATGGTCCATCCATAAATATAATCCCAAGATAGTTCTCAGAAGGTCAGATGTACTACTGGTTGGTAAGTGAAGTTAGAAATTTTGCTTATTGTTACATTTATCTATTGGAGAAATGGTTCTGAAAATATTATGATATGTTACATCGTAATCAGTATAATTTGGGGTTAGAAAATCAACTCTACATTTGAAGTATTATAATTCACTTTACTTTACTTTCCCCAGTAAAGTAAAGTTAATTACTTTATTCGTTAAAGTAAAGATGAAGTACCACCCCTAGTTTTTACACTAAGTTATTTCAATTTTAGATCATAGAACTTTTCACTTAGATGATGAATAAATTTGGCATGAGTAATGGAAAAAAGACGTCATCGAAAGTTGTCAACATAAAGAATGTATTTCTTCTGGAAATGGCAGAACATATAGGCACACATCGATGCAAACAAACTTATATCGATGGTGGGAAATATCCCATAGTACAGGATAGAGAAAAATAAAGACGACTGATGTTGTTGAAAATACACATAATATATGGCTGATGTGCTCTTACGTCTTGTCTATGCACTGGTTACTTACAATTTATTGACTAGGAAGTATTATTCGCACATAAAGCGGTGAATTGTATCAAAAAACAAATTAGTTTTACTTAGGGCATACCAAAAGTAAGGGTGTTGAACATCTCATGGAGAAAAAACTTCTCTATTTTTCTATGCTATTTGATCATACTTCAACTAATATCATAATAATAAAATTTCAATAAGCTCTATTTTTTTATCATATGCGATGGCTATACTAATGCCTATTCAGTGAATATTTTTAGAATAGCTTTTGATAAAAATAAGATAGAGAGCTGCTGTTTTTACCGTTCGAAAGAGGAAATTAAGACGCGTCGAATTTTATTATTTGTTTATAGGCATGGCTTTTTAAAGGTTTTTAATCGACTTCTTTGAAAACAAAGCTACTCCAATAAGGTGTTTACAGTGAATTCTCAATTGCCAGGTGTGTATTCAAACTGTCGATGGAAGACCTACAAAACTGAAGAAGTTTCAAATAGTTTGAATTAATCATTCAGAAGTTATAGATGTTCTAATCGAAGCTCTAAGTGATATTTCTAGCAATTTCTCTGAAGAAATAAAAAACCATTTTTTACATACTTAGAAAATTGATTGAAGAAATTTCAGATAACGTCTAGGAAAATATATAATATGCAATTCGACGCGTCTTCATCTTCGCTTTCCAACGGTGAAAACTGCAGCTCTCTATCTTGTTTCTATGAAAAATTATTTAAAAAATATACACTCGAAGAGTATAACCATCATATATGATAGAAAAAAAGATCTTATTGAAATTTTATTATAATGATATTAGTTGAAGTATGATCAAATAGCATAGAAAAATAAAGAATTGTTTTCTCTATGAGATGTTCAACACCTTTACTTTTGGTATGCCCTAAGTATTACTATTCGAAGAATCTTTTCATAATTCAATCAATTCTTTCTAATGCACAAAATTACTGTTTATCTGTTTGGTGTGTTAATGACAATTCAATTGATCGAAGGTGGTTGTGGATGTGAAGATTGGTGTCGAAAAAATGGTAAACAGTATGGGATCTGTGGTGATGGACACACCTGTATCTGTTCATCAGAGTCAATAACAGATCCAGGTAAAGTACAATGAATTTATATTGGTCTCAGTCCTTTTCATGGTTTCAGTAAGGTCAACTGATATGTCTAATAACGCAGGGAAGTAACGCACAGGGTCTTTCTTTCGCGGTACTAAAACTATTATTTTTATACTAGTTACCATAATGGTATGCGAAATGAACGCTTAGCGAAAACCGAATGTCTTAAATATAAGGTTCGATGATAGGCAGAGCTCAGTAGCCTCTTCTCTTTGAGTTTTTTATGCTTGTACTCTGCAATATGCTTATACGTATAATGTATCTTTCACTTTGAATTTATTTATTCAGAAAAGGGCTGTGGATGTGGTGCTTGGTGTCTAAAAGAAGGTTATGCTGGTGGAATTTGTGGAGATGGACACACATGTATATGTTTGTCAAAGACTAATAAGAAAAATGACGAATATATTCGAGGACAATATAAATTAACAATCATAAACAACATTGGCAGTGATTTCAATGAAACGATGCGGCTATGTGTGATTGATTCTTATTTTCAAATTTATCCTCAAATTCAACAACGTTTTAATAAGGGAGCACGAAAAAATGTAAAAATCAAAATTGATCCAAACTATGATGGTATTGCTTATACCTATAAGTAGATTTGTTTTCTCTTTGGATTTGTGAACGAAAAGTCTTGAAGAAAAGGCAGAAAACAATTGAGACTTGATTATATACATTTTTTTTAGAAACAAAAATGCATTTAGTTAACTAATATGAATTTTGTAATCGGTGGTATTTTTCGTTTAGCTAATGATGAAATTATTATCAGTGCAACACATTTAAAAGATTATCCCATATCAACAGGTGTTCTTACACATGAAATGATGCATATTGTTCAATCGTATTCAGGTGGTCAACCTGGATGGCTTGTGGAAGGTATTGCTGATTATGTAAGATGGAAATATGGTCAAGATAAGGTGGGAGGTGGTTGGCAATTACCTGATTTTAATCGTGAACAACGGTACACTAATTCATATAGAGTTACTGCGCGATTTCTAGTTTGGTTAGAACGGAAAGTTCAAAGTAATATTGTGAATCGTTTGGATCAAGGGTTGAGACAAAACTGATATGAAAATGGTAAACTCTGGATTCAAATAATCGATAAAAGTGTTGATCAATTGTGGGGTGATTATGCAAATAATCCACGCATATAAAATATTTCTTTTGAAACAAATTTTTTTTTGATTAAAAACAAGTATTTCAATGTCTTATGAAATTGATGTGAAAATAATTCGTAATTAAATGTGAATCTTTTGTGTGGCAGATTTCAGTTTTATATTCTTACAGAAAATCGTTTTCGCATTAGGCAAATAAAATCGTGCTGAGGGCATAAACATCTTTTGAGACACGTATAATGAGAAAATCAGCAGTCAATTAATGGCTGAAGTATTTGGTTTGAGCTTTTTTAGTCTTGGCTATGTGTCTTGGTGCAAGAATCTTCGCTTCCATACTGATTTGTTTTTCTCCGTCCTGTAATATTCGTTCAGTTGCTAATTATTTTAAATCAGTATGAAAAAGACAGTTGATGTCATTTACAGATACATTTCAATTTCGAACAAAACCTGTTGTGTTCTATTATTTAAGTTGTGTACGCGTAGGTCGACGCGGGTACGGCCTTAGATGTTTTCTTCACAATTCACCAAACTCACACTCCAAAACGATCTTTTACGACTGTGTCTGTTCGATCTGGATTTAACTGATCGCTTGAAATCACAAAATATAATACTCGTTGCTATGTAGTGCTCTGATGTAACTCTTAATCGACAATTGTTTCTATTCGTATATCAACAGATCTTTGTACATTTAGGCGACCGTGAGAAAGAACGGTCTCTCTGTAGTATTGACTATGGAATAAATATCAATGTTGTGCTAGTATTTTTCCGGAAAAATACTTCAAAGACAGGTATTATAATTGATATTTTATTTGCTATTGTTTGCAATTAATCCTATGAAGGACAAAACTGATAATATGATTCAACACAACGAATTTTATTCTTGTACTTAATATTTATACCTAGGTGAAAATTTAATTACCGTTAATGGGGATGATATTGTAGCATTCTCATCTCATGAAGAGAGATCATTTCGAGCGAGACTAGAATTTAGCTATAAATTGGCACACAGTCAAATAATAAAAGAAAATAATCTCAGGACAAAATTTGGTTCAATCATTGTATCTATCCATGCATATGTATATATGGTTTACATTTACAGCTTCTAAACATTTGACAGGTCATTATGAATCAATAGTTCTACAACATCTTCACTTTCATAATTTTTCATCACCATTCCTTACTGAGTCGATGCATAGCATATACAACAGTATATTCATTTTTCTATTATTATCACTTCATAAATTACATTGAGTTATGGCACCAACATTTGGGAAAGTAACGGGGTGAGGAAAGTTAGAGTAAGATTTTAAAGGTTATTGTATAAAAATAGTCTTGAGACTAAGAGTGAGAGAAAGTGATGCTGAGGGTGAGAAGTCAGTCAATATGACGATCTAATTTGATATTTGGCTATCTAGCCAGCCCTCGACTATTCTGCTATCGTGACTAGTGGTAATACTGAATTACATATAATTAGCTTTATAAGTTTAGACGTCACTTTATTCTTGTCAAATCTCTGCACTAATTCCATTTGCAGTAAAGAATAATGATCAATGAGAAAGAAGTTAAATGAATTTTACTCATTCTTTACGAATGTTGAGTTACCAAGTTCAACTTTCAAGTCTTGTGATCCATCTGAAGAAACTGGGAATATCTCTGTATTTAAATCGAATATCAGGCCATATGAATATTTTATTTGAAGGGAACTAAACTAAAAGCACAAAGCATGAGAATAACATTCATTTCGCCTAATATATATTTTTTTATTATAAAAGCTATAATATCTTATGAGTATTTTGAACATCAACTTCTATTGATTAAAGGAATAAGATTACTAAGCGACAAAAGGAACCAATATTAGTAGATAATACTGATATTGCTCATGTCTTACTTTAAGAATATATTTTGCATTTTGTCCATTTCTATAGGTGGTCACTGGTAATTGATTTTCATATGTCGATTTGATTTTTTTTTCATTATTTTATCATTATAGTGTAAATCAGTAATCAAAGATCTACGATAGCTTGCACATCAGCGCATATCATTTAGATCTATAGTTGGAACTGATGCTTTCAGATTTTAATCATTAGATGGAATATTTCCAGAGCTGTTAAATGAAAAAAACGAACTTGATATTGAATTAGTGAATTCGTTCAACTTATATATCCAAACTTATACAGTACCATCAAAGTACAAATATGAAACATAAAGGTTTGTTCTCTGTTCGTGAGCAGAAAGCTAAGTGATACGTGTGTAATATAATTTACATAATTTTAGTGACAAAAAGGTTTAGTTCGAATGATTAGAATTCGTCGATGGTAGTTAACAAAATCAAATTTTTATTTTGAATTATTGCATAATTTATCGAGTTTTCTGGACGGAGAAATAAAACATATTCATGAAAATAAATACGATAACCTGATGTATGGACGAAAAGACCAATACAATGGAATGGAACGCTTATTAGAGGTGGCTATCTTTGTAAAGAAATAAAATCAAATACAGTGATGTAGTTATTTTTATACAGGTTTACAATGGTGGATACGTATCATTTTATTTTGATTTGATTTGCTTTGCTTTTCTACAAATAATAGTAAGTTAATTATAATGCAAATGACATTACAAGAGAAAATATTTATTTATTTAGGATTTCGTTGTTAGCCGTTTAGTTAAAAAGAACACGACAAAAATAAGAACATATCCATTGACGAATGTTTTGCAATGTAGTAGTTTGGAAGAGAAATTCGATATCTTTCCTTAATGCAATATTGGTAAACACTTTGCTGTATATACACTATCCTTAAATATAGACAAACAATATTTTCTTCAGATACCTTCATTTTGTTGTCATTCGTGATTGAAAAATAAAAACCAGACAAATATAACATCGAGCTATTTGTTAACATTCGTTTTAGAGCTTAGGAAAGAACACACGTAAGAGGCTTAACGATATTGTCAAAGAAGACAAGAAAAATATTTGAAAAACGTTAGCAGTCGCTTAAAGTTCAACATAAAGTTAATTAATTAACATCTTTATATTTAAAAAGATTTCAGAAAGTGTTTTGAAAATATGTAATGAGCTAAACCTAATTGGGTTTAGTGCAAATTGAATGGAGATACTGTGCACTTACTTCATCAGAAATTTAAAAATCAGGAAATTGGTTTTTTACAGTGTAACTTTGAATAATATTTGCTTTTTGTTAAGTATCAAATTCCTAGACTACGAAAATAAAAACAAATTGTTGTTTTTTATTCAATTATTTATTTATTAATACATCTACGAAAGCAATTCTTTAAAAGACGAAGCATGTAAAATAGCCAAGAGTAAAAAAATAAATGGCATAATTTTTTTAAATTTTGTAAAAAGTATACTAAATAGTTTGCCGTATATGCTAAGAGTTGGATCCGGTTCTCGATTTTCAATAGCTACTCGATGCATCTGCCAATTGTGCCAGAAAATTCCGACGCTTGAACGAGTTCCCGTTATTGGTATATAACTGAAACACTGACTCCCTCTAATATCATATTGCAATGCTCGTGCATCTTTATCAGCAATTTTTTGATCGAGTAAGATTTGTGGTAAATTAAATTGAATGCAAACAGGTCGAGCGATACCAACAAAGTCACATGCATCAGAGTGAATAGCATCATTCATACCTTCACGAGTTCGAAATCCACCAGTAACTATTAAAGGAATCTTTGTAGTGTTACGAACTTTGGCAGCAAATTCAATAAAGTAAGCTTCTCGTCTTTTAGTTCGTTCTGCTCGAGTATCGTGTTCAGATCCAGTCATAGCAGGAGCTTCGTAAGTTCCGCCAGAAATTTCAATAAAATCAATACCACCATGTTCATCAATCCATCGAATTTGATCATATGATTCTTCTTCTGTTAGTCCACCAGTACTAAAATCAGCTGAATTGAGTTTAACACCGACAGCAAAAGTTTGAGGAACGATTGCTCTAATAGCATCAACGATTCGAAATAAAAATGTCATTCTATCTTTTGGTGTTGCTCCATATTCATCGTTTCGTCTATTTGTTTTTGGCGATAAGAAACTACTAATCAAATAACCATGACTACCATGAAGTTCTACACCAGCAAAACCTGCTTTAACCATGATTTCTGCTGCTTCAACAAATTTCAAAACAGTCTCATCGATTTGAGTCCGAGTCATTTCATTAGGTGTGCAGATGACTAGACGTCGTAAAGTTCGAGCAAAAATATTATTACCAATAGATAATGGAACCGGACTGGGAGCAATTGAAGGTTCTCTAAACGGTCTTTTGCCTGAAGGTGATTGACGGCCTGCATGATTAATTTGAACAATAGTTGGTGTACCATGACTTTGACAAACATTTGCATACCGTTTCCATTTGTCAATATCAATTTTATCTTGACCTGGAATCATCATATCTGTCATGAAGCCTGGATAGCGTTCATCGATTTGAACATTGCCGGTTAATATGAGACCAAATGATCCTTTTGCCCAACGCTCGTAAAGACGATAGATATATTCATTAGGTTGATTATCATCACTGCCGAGCATCTCTTCCATGGATGCTTTGACAATTCTATTAGACAATTTGAGTCCACATGGCAGTTCAAATGGTTGTGCAATAGGCATTTCATTTTGTGACATGATTGATCAATTAGACTATAGTAGTATCAAAAATACACAAAATGACAAACGAATCAACGAAAAGAACACAAAGTACCTAATCACTCTTGTTCTGCTAGTCCACCCAGGGAAAAAAATGAAAAAAATTGCATTAAAATGATGAAATGGGCAAAAACATGCATGTTTTTGTCCATTTCATCATTTTAGTACAATTTTTTTCCTGTTTTTGATATAAAATTCATGAAACGCATGCAATTTTTTTCATTTTTTATTCCCTGGACAATGAATCATATGAAGAAGACTCCATCATAAAGTCAATAAATGACTTTATATTGCAAATAAATAATTTACTTATTGAATATGGCCCCGAACAGACCGACTAATTAAAAGTGAATTAAAACTGAATTAACGAATAAATCGTCTCAAAAAGACGATTTAAATCGAAATAGACCAATCACGTAGCTTAATTTGTTTTATTTTTTTCAGTCTGTTCGGGGCCTATCTGATCTTTATTTATGATTGTCTTTCCTTGTTAGCAACTACTAACGAATACTAATGGCATCACAAAGATGTCACTGAATGCTGAAGAATAAATACATCACGAAAGGTTCTACTTATAGTTTATTTTTATTTGTGCTTAAAGGATAATAGAGATTAATCTTTTATCAGACGTAATAAATATTAAATATATATAAATATTTATTATATACATAATTTTGATGTATCCGTAAATATTTGATGGTAATCATAAAGAGCAATTACTTTGAAGAATTCGAAAGTAGTGGTAGCGATACTCTAATATCGTATAGAAAGCTCGAGAAAACTTACTCTCTATATGCACTGATAGTAAAAACAATGTTCTATACTTCTGAAATGCTTCATTATTTCATTATTCTTCAACTGATGTCATAGTAATAAAGTTTGAAAAAAAAGCGATGATTGTTGTAATATGTGACGATAACACCGATGTCTATTTCAAAGAAAAAAGGCTAATGCTATCTTTTTCAGATAACTTTTGATAGAAGTAAGACAGAGAGCTGCAAATTTGATCTTAAAAAGAGAAGATGAAGGCTCATCGAATCATATAGTATAGGCTTTTATAATTTCTTTCCTGAAGCTTTGATTAATTAGTTTTCTAAGAAAAAAAAGTTCCGTCAAATGTTTTTTATGGAGAGAAAAAAAATCAAACTATTTTTTTTCACTGAAATTGCTAGAAAAATCGATCTAGGCTTTCAATCAGCATATCAATAAATCCTAAATGATTAAATCTAAACATACAAGCCTTGCACAATTTTGTGGATCTTCGATCAGTCGTTGAAATTCACAGCTGATAATTGAAAATTTACTGAAAATACATCATGGAGTACGTGTGTTTTCCGAAAAGATCTATCAGAAACTCAAAAAAGTCCAAGCTAACAAAGCCGTAAGATTTAATTCAGTGAGTCTTTATCTCCCTTGCTAAAAATGAAAATCGCCGCCCTATATTTTCTTCCTATCAAAAGTTATTTAAAAACAGTATGGTTCGTCTTCTTTTTTCCTTTGAAGTGGAGATTACTTTAACTACTATCATATTAGTTGAAGAATTATAAAATATTGCAAAAATACAGAATTTTTTCTATATTGTCAGTGCATACAAGTAGAAAGTTTCCTTAAAATTTCTATATGGTATTAAAGTACCACTACTAAGACATCTAGATTGCCGCAAATAATTTATCAATATTTTAAAATTTACAAAAATGTCTTAAATCATTCATCTATCGAAAGCTTATGAAAATATTCTTAGTTGTAAATTACGTACACTCAGTGTGTTTTATTATTAATATTTGTTTTTTTGAGAAAGTAAATTACGAACATAATTTACATGAAAAAAAAAACAATAAATACTGCTGAAGTAAGAAAAGTTAGGAATTTCCATTGAAATTAAATTTTGGAAAATTTAAAATTAACCAACTTATCGATGTTATTAAAATAATTCGATGAGCCAATAAACGATGACGAATGCATTGATATTGAGTTTGTTTTTTGAATAAATACATATATCGATGAAAAGCTCCCAAACAAATAAAACTAATAAATCCAAATGAAGCCAATGAAAAGAAAAATGCTGAAATTGGACAATGAAGATCCAGATTGGTCGATGTTTTAATATAAACAACAATGACGATACTATGAGTGAATAATATATTAATTAAATGACAAAAATCAAATAATGTTTGTACGAAAATATGATGTGAAAATGGTTTCTTATGAAAATATCGTCGAATTAAAATTTCCATATGCAATATGGTACCCATTAAGCTCACAATACAAAGAATTAGACTTATAAATACTTGAAAATTATTGTTAATTAGTGTAATTTCATCAATTAATGACGATGATCGATGAAAATTGTAAAATTGTTTGCTGTATATAACGTTCAAATATTGATTCTTTGATTTATTTTTAGTTAGAATATTTGATGAGTTACCAACATGACTATGTTGAGACATGATTTTGTTCAACGAAAAAAAAAAATGCCACCTCACGTTATTAACATATAATTAATATTTTATACGAGTTTAAAAAAAAACAAAAGTATGAATGGATTATGAATAGGATATAAAATGAGATGAAAGCCAACAAGAAACCTAATTAATTCTTGTTTGATGGAAACAAACTGTATTGGTTGATTTATTATTCAAGTTAAAATAATGATAAATAAAATGTAACAAATTTCATGAGCAAAAAAAAGTAATAACATACAGTATTTTTTGTGAAAAGAATTTTTATTCTTTAAAATGATTGAGAGAATTTAAAGAAAGCAGCCTAACAAATGAGATCCTCTTATTGGCTAGAGAGCATGACGGAGAAGAGTCAGAAGATAAAGTTTAAATTTGATGCCTCTTATCTTTCTTCTTTCTTTGATGATTAAAAATTGACTTATATGTCATTTTATTCATGCAATTACTTTTTTCTATTCGGTACTGATGTCCTTAAATAATCAAGATATAATTAGAAATAAATATCATGTCTTCTAATAGATATGTGCAAAGTAGAAGAGATCTAGCCTTTAATTGAACATTAGCACGATAGATAAAGAGATCAACTAATTTGAATAGATGATTTTGAAGAAAAACAACAGCAAAACTAAGAATATAGTGATGTTGAAGACGAAATAAAATATATCAAATGCCATTTTTATTAAATGAAATGGAAAGATCTAATTTGAGATAAAAAGGATTTCTTTAATATGGAAACTAACAATTTATTGCTTGCAATATCCGTTTAACTCAAGGTTATTTAGTGTATTTCTTTTTATTCATTGAATTTATGAATACTTAACTTAATCTGAATATTCGTCTAACGAGAAACAGATCAATTATGACCATCTTTTACATGATTGAGATCTTATTTCTAAGTATCAAACAATTGTAACGGTTGGTGCAAAAGTCTCTAGACAAAATGCTTATTCATTTTTTACCCATTTGAAATTATTCTAGATGAATAAAACATGAAGGTTGAAATTCAGAACTTTTTGCTCTTTCTATATATGGACTCAACAAAATTTACGACTCTTTTTGCTCAAGAATAGTGAGAAGATTTTTGGAAGGTCTGAAAAAAATTCGTTTGAATGGCAAATTGTTTTGTATGTTGATTATTGAAATTTGAAACTAAACGTTTGAAACTTTTGTTCATATATCTGCTTGTAGAACAAAATCTGCTCTACGAAATACATTATTTGACTTTCTATTTTTCTTCCGATAAAACATATTAAACTGTTGTTTTTCTATCATATTTATTTTTGAAAATTTTTTTTGGAGAAATAATGTTTCACACTGCATACAGTTTTTGAAAAAAATGCATATAGCTTCAGTTTGGGTACAGATAACAGTTTAGTTTAATACCGAATTTTGTTAACAAGTGTTTGATTTACAAAACTACTAGGTTCAAAAACTCTTAGCATCCTCGCCAAAGGACTTATAGAATTAGCAAGAATCTGCTCGTCTACTATCGTAACTAATTTTTCATAACTTTGAAAGATTCTCTCACTATTCTCGAGCAAAAGCAAACAGAAAATTCTTGAGACCATATTAAAAAAGAGCATAGAATTCTATTTCTAACCAACAGTGTTTCATCTGTGAAGAATACTTTCAACTGATTCAATCATAAACAATTTTTTTCTATCTAGAAACTTGCGCATCACCCGTTATATTCGAAATTCTGCAAAAAACAAATAAAATCTTGTGTCTTCTTGTAATTCCTGGTGCTTGTTGATTCAACGAAGTCATACAATAATATCTACAAATATCATTGAATCTTATGATCATGTTTAAGTTTTTTGAAATTCATTTATTTTTTGTTTAATTGAAAGATTAAAATACATTAGATGTTTTGGGAAAAAAAAAGTTTCAAGAATGAAGTTTTTTTTCTGATTTAATTATCTTTTACATTAACTGGCTTTGTTGGTTCATTTTTGAACTATGTAAATTAATATTGTTCTAATTTTTCATCAAATGTTAAACGGACGTGATAAAACAAATCATTCTTCCCATGTTTGACATATAGTTTGTACAAGTATGATAGTTATATGCAAAGCATAGGAAATAACTTTTGTAAACATTGATAAATGATTAAAGAAGATAAATACATAGGCCAGTATCCATTCAGGAATACAGTGGACTCGGTTGTAAGTTGAATAACTTTTGAAAAAAAGCAACCTCAAGAGCTGCGATTGTCAGCATTCGAAAGAGAACGGATAACTGTATCAAAATATGTAAAAATCAAACGATCTCCTGAGAAATTTTCCCATCACCTATTGACTTTTAAAATAGTCATTCGATAGAGAAAATCACGTTCTTTCGATCTACACAAGATCAATCTGTCCAGGTGGATTTGTTGCCAAGATATAAGCATTTTTTTGAGACGCCCAAAATTGACCAATTGACCACTGGTCAGTCTGGAGTGAATCGATATAGAGTTTCGGTCATTCTGAAACAAGTGAGGGTATTTTTTTCTGTTTTAAAACAAGATGAAAAAACCCGACCAACATTTTAAAATTTTCAGTTTTAATTAAGCATTACGCATGAACAGTGGATTTTCTATGATGGCTATTAATTACTTCGTGTTGTTTTAAAGAAAAAAAAGTGTCCCCACTTGTTTCAACATGACCAAAATTCCATAGCAATTCACTTCAGACTGACCAGTGGTCAATTGGTCAATTTTGGGCGACTCAGAAAAATTCTTATATCTTGGCAACAAATCCACCTGGACAGATTGATCTTGTGTAGATCGAAAGAACTTGATTTTCTCTATCGAGTGACTATTTTAAAAGTCAATAGGTGATGGGAAAATTTCTCAGGAGATCGTTTTCCAAACGATCACAAAGAACTGACCAATAGTGACCATTGCTTGATTGTTTGATTTTTACATATTTTGATACATTTATCTGTCCTCTTTCGAATTCTGATAACCGTAGGTCTTTTGATGCTTTTTTTCAAAGGTTGTTCATCTTACAACTGACTCTACTGTATTTCTGAATGAATAATAGTTCGATAATCAATTGCATATGAACTTTAACAAGATTCATTGTTGTTGCTCTTTTGGATATTGTGATATATTTATCAAAAGTTGCTCAACGAATATAGTAAATTATAGAAAGTACAATTGCTTATACCACAGAAAATGATTCAATGGTAAAGATGGAAAACAGATCGCGAATAAGAAATAATCTGAACAAGTATTAACATGAAAGTTGTAATAAGACATACATATGTTGAGTACAGCAAAAATAAATTCGATAATAGAATGAATAGGTTAAAATCGAAGAAACTAGCTTAGCCAGTATTCTTTTACTTGTTGAACGCAATACCTTGACAAAAACCATTCACTAAAGAAACAGCTCATTATGCAACATNATTTTTCCTTTCGACATTTTTCCCTTTCGACATTTTTCCCTTTCGACATTTTTCTTTCGACATTTTTACCCTATTTTTTTTTCTTTCGACATTTTTCCTTTCGACATTTCTACTGCACACCATAATTTTAAACTTATTCACTTGATTTTTGTAAAATTTGATCATGTACGAAAAGCAAACAGATTTATCATCACATTCTTTTTTGTAAGATTTATTTAAGATTCTAATGAAATAAATATTATTTGTCAAAAATGATCAAATAAATCATTAATAAACAATAAATAAATTAAGTTAATATAAAACCTATCTATTTATATTTAAACTATGATTAATAAAATTTGTTCAAGATTACATATTAATCGTTTGAATGGCAAGTTTTAAGAAAACTGATTGAAGATAAGTCGTAACAATAAGTGGTGATTGTCTATTAGCACTATCATGCTCACCAGCATAAATAATTCCTTTATATTGTTTAAAAGATAATTATCAAGAAAAATGCTTGATCAGTTGGTGTGTATGTTTGTAATAAATCTGACTATTGCTCAACATCTCATCATTCATGCATGAAAAGAAGTCCTGTTGGAAGATTGCATAGTCATCATTATAGAAAAGATTTTCCTTGAAAATGATCATTGAATTTACTTTGAGTATAGACAATCGTCACTGCAAGGAACAATACTAGTCAATGTTGCTGCTTATCTATTTAGATTCAGTAATATAGTCAGCAAAAGATAAAAACTACGTATTGAGTATGAGAAGTAGAATACGAAATATAAAATTTGTTGACGGAGCGACAGTCACTATCAGTTTTCATAAAAACTGTAGTACAAGTTTCGATATTATCGCGGTCTTATTTAAAATCTTGTTTGAAAATAACAACCTGAAACTACAGAAAAGTATTACGACATTTTTTTTTGAATGAATTTCCCTTGAAAGTGATAATCTTGTAATGAATTCATAAATCGATACACTGTTTAACAGATACTGCACGAAACGATATTACAAGTTTCCTTTTTTTATGAGCCACTGTCTTACTTGATCTGTTTATGACTAACACATCTATTTATAATTATTCGAATGACTAATTCAAAAACATCTGCATCTTTTAGGTATATACTTGTGACATTTCTGTTGATGTAGAATGAAAAAAACCCACTCTACTGGGAATAGAAAGAGAAAAAAAGGTCATTTAAAACTTACACACCACCAGAAAAATCTTTTTTTTTTGTTATCGAGAGAAAAAATAAATGAACACGACGCCGTTTGAACAACATTGTATCATTTCTTACGTATTTTTACTATATTATTCCTAGAAAGATGTCACTCTCACGACTTGGATCACTTCCAAACGAAATATTAACTGATATTATTGAGAAATACATTAATGGAGTAGATCTACTAAGAGCTTTTACCTTTCAACTCAATCAACGATTTGATGCGCTCATTACTCAAAGTCAACAACTTTGTTTTGATTTTATTCAATGTCAAAAAAATGATTTTCGTTTTTGTGTGGGCCTTTTATCAGCCTATATCGACAAAATAGAAGAACTAGCCATATCAGAACAAGACACACCTGGTCAAGTTTATGCTTTTCTATCTTTTTTTCCATCGTTTGCATTATTTAAAAGACTTCGGAAACTTTATTTTTATTTTAATGATGAAAGTATCAACTGACGAATTGTTGAAAGGGCTCTTAATTCATTATCACAAACGACTATTGACACTTTATCAATCAAAGCAATGAACAGAGAGGATAGACGATTTTCATTGGGAAATGTTATTGTCAATCTGTTTCATTTGAAATCACTTAAACGTTTCTCTCTTTTGAGTTATTCGAATTCTATAAATTGGAGTGATTTGGCTAAGGTCTCGTCAAACATTGAACATTTGACTATTTCTGGTATGCATTTTCAATTTCAAGATCTACAATATATTTTCCAGTGTGCTTCTCGTCTTAAATATCTTAATATTCAATTAATCAACAGAAGACATGTTTCTCGTGGTGAAACAGAAAAGAGTGGCAACAAGAATATTATACTTATGTCTACACTTCGTACACTAGTCTTATATTTTGGTTATGACAGTTCAATAACAATTGATATGTTACCGCAATATTTTAATTTCATGTCTGTTTTAAATCGTCTTGAAATTAAAGGGGGCATCCAACCTCTTGATGCCAATGGATGGAGGATGTTACTAGAAACATCGTTACTATTACTAACTCATTTTTGTCTTCGAACGACCACATCTCGTGAAGAAGAAGCCGATGTCGACAATGTACTTGTTGCGTTTCAGAGCCCACATTGGATAGAGAAAAAGAATTTCTATATAATGATAACTGAACATGAACGCTGGCATTCCAATGGTTTCGGCATACACAAGATGAAGCACCATGTTCGAGATGAATTTGAACTACCCGTTCTTCAATGTTGGATAGCGTCCAACCGTTCTATTGGTAATGATCTTATACAGGTAAATAAAAATGGAAGCTTAAAACTTTCTGACATGAATAGTATTGTATCATATCATTATTTCTTTGATAATGTGAAATACCTTTTAGTGGATCATATGGTTAGTTCTGTATTCAAATGGGTGGCAACACATGTAAATTGTTCTAAAAATCAGGCAACTCGCCATTATGCGCTCACAAAAAGACACAGATGCATTAAATAAGTTCTTGGAATGTCTCACAAATATGACTTCACTGTATATAAGCTTCGATGTGCTTTTGGCCAATATAGATGCTTTCATGGGCAAAAGTAATTGTGTAAAACACCTTGATATTTCTTTTTCTAAGCATCTATTTAACGAAGAGGATATTATTATTATTCTTGCCAAGTGCTTTCCTTAAATGGAACATCTAAAAATCAATACATCAAATTTACATAATGTTCCACTATTGAAGAAATACTTAGTACATCTTCGCAGTCTTACTTTCAATATTGTAGAAAATTATCCTGGACGTTATGAAGATTATCAGAGAAAAATGTGGGAATATGATCTACGACGAAAAACTAAATTTTTGTTCCACGTGAAAGATGATATGATGACAGTTTGGCTCGACCAAGCTGTATTTGAAGAACCTTACTGGCAAACATTTGTGTAAAACCATTTGAATCAACGGCTGCATCANTGCATTTTCTTTTGTTTTAATATGATTTTCGTTTATTATTCACACTATTTACATTAAATTATGACATATATATTTGCAGTTCTTATAACTTGAACTTACTATTTCGGATTTGTTTATCGTATTATTAATGATTCAGTCATTTATGCTTTATTTGTCCTGTTATGTTGTACTTTGATTTGATGTGAACGTAGTGATGATGACCGAATTTACAAGCTGGTTCCAACAGACACTGGTCGAAAATTGTACCTGTCATATAATTGAATAGAAAAATAAATTATTACTGCATTTTCTTTTGTTTTAATATGATTTTCATTTATTATTCAAGTTTATTTACATTACATAATAGGATATTTCACCGGATAGTCAATCACTAAAATATCAGAGATTTCCGCCTTACACACTTTACAGAGTTCTCTTTCCTGATCGTTTTGTTAAAAAAGAGTTTAAAATTCAGTTATATAAATAATAATTCTAGGACCAAAATACTGATAAGCTGAAGCTGTTGTGACTGATAGAGCCGATATATTTAATAGTATTTTGACCATAGTATTGTTATTTATTGATCAAATTTTTAAATTTTTTTACCAAAGTGATCAGCGAAGAGCCCAGGCACAGAAGAAAATGGTAAAATGGCATTAAAATGCCTTCAAACTTACATAATTATAATGATGTGAAACTGACACAAAAATGCCTTTCATGTGATTCATTAAGATGATTACAAAAATGATTATTTTAATACATCAAATGAAAAACATTTTTTGTGACCGTTTTACAGCATTATAACAGTTTTATTTCAAGAAATTTTAATAATATTTCTTTTAATATTCGTTTGTTCAGACTTAATTTGTTTTAGTAAATTTGCCTTTTAATTCCTCCCAGAATGATATATTTTTAATTTATATAGGAGGTGGGTCAAAAGTAACATAACAACTGAAGAAAGATTGAATATCTCCATTAAGGCTCGACAAAACGGGGTCATATCTTTATCAAGGATGGAAGCATGTTTACACTTCAAATCCATACGGACAAGGTTAGTGAGAATCTTCTTTAAGTATAACTATTAACGTCAACAAGAAAATTTTACTTTTTCAACACAGAAAAAGAAAAATATATACTTAACAAAGATTCTCACTAACCTTCTCCGTATGGATTTGAAATGTGAACATGCTTCTATCCTTGACAAGAAGATGGCCCCATTTGGTAGAGCTGTAATGAAGATATTCAATCTTTCTTCAGTTGTTATGTTACTTTTGGCCTACCTGGTATATGTATATACATATTGTGACAATAAATGATGATAGAAGGGAATATAATGGAGATGGAGATAAACTTTATTCCATTTCTACATATCATATCGTCGTCTTCTGACGATCAATGATAGAAGGGTTGTTAGTGTCCATGGAGTTACACTTTAGTTTATTCCTTCATATCATACAATCGCCTCGTTTACATATAAAACACACGTTTATATACATGAGTAGAACAGGCGATGATGAAAAGAAAGAAGATGAGGCCAAGGAGAGAACATATATAGAGGAACAATAGAGTAAGAACATAGCATAAGAATAGATAGGTGAGAACAATACATATAATAGACGAGTGACTGATGGTATGGAATGAGAAGAAGGCTCAATCATGCATAGATGAACGTAAAAGTAACGCGATTATCAACATGGTGTGGGTGTGGATGGGTGTGGGTGTGGATGGGTGTGGGTGTGGGTGTGGGCGTGGGGTGTTGGTGTGGGCGCGGGTGTGGGTATGGGTGTGGGTGCTGATGTGGTTGTGAGTGTGGGTGTGAATGTAGTTGTACCTGATCTGTCATCCACACCCACACCCACACCTCATAAGACTCTGAAAAATTTCAAATCTCTTTATTGAGAGGTTTTGCTACGAAATATAATTATATATTACGAGTCTCAATGCAATTGAGGCTCTGAGAATTAAAAATCTTGAAAAATAACCACCAATTTATTGGAATGCAATGATGATGTTGTTTTTTTTTATTACATATATATGTTGTTGTTTTCCAGGGTCGCCAATTGTTACGGTTTCTTTCTTTTCTTTTTGTCCTAGATATATATATGTATGTATATACGATTTCACGTATGTCCTTGATGTACGTGGACAACTTTATTATGTAATCAAAGAAACAATTCTGAATACATATACGATTTAGATGATATATATATAGTTATGAAAAACGAGAAAACAAAAGAACCAATTAAAGAATCAAAGAAATGAAAGAGAATAGAGGTTAACAATAAATAGTGAATATGTATACATGCGATATCACTGTAACAGTAAGTTTGTTTTAACTTTCTCTAAAATCAATTTCTGTTTTTCTTATTTTTGATCAACGAAATGACAATGCATGCATCTATGAGTTCATTTCATATAGTTCTGTGCTCTGTTTCTCACTTCTTTTCCGTTTCGATGAACCAAATGAGAATCCATCGACAAGCTTCTTTCAAAATATCGTATATTCTGTTTTTCATTTCGTTTCCTTTCGATGAACGACATGACAATCAATCAGTGAGTTTCTTCAAATTATTCAATATTCTCTTTGCTCATTTTTTTTACTTTGGGTGGATCAAATGAGAATCGATTGGTGAGTATATCTCAAATTATTGAATATTCTATATTTTATTTCTTTTAGTATGAATGAACTAAATCATAATCGATCAGTGAGTTCCTTTGAAATTATTGAAAATGCTGTTTCTCATTGTTTTAGTTTCAGTGAATCAAATGATAATCGATTAGTGAGTATATCTCAAATTATTAACCCTTTGGGTTCGAGCGACGCACATGTACGTCTTAGGATTTGCGCACTGAATACCTATAGAAAACATGGTGTTTTAGTTATTTAATGGTATAAATTGCATGAATATTTGTATTTAGGATATTTGTGCGGTTAAGGTGATCTATAATTAATGATAATTATGAGTTCTCCCTTAATAATTCAGGTAATCAGCATATTATTTAACCCTTTGAGTACGACGAACATGTTCGTCCTAATATCGGCCCTATAAAAATTTTTTTAATCGAACCGAGCTATATTATACCAAACGAAAGACCTTGGCGAGTTGAGTACTTTTTGTGACGGAACTTAGTCTTTTAAATGAAACCATGAAGAATTCTGAGCGTGACAACGACTAAAACGATTGAAATTGCACAAGTTAGCTTACCCAGAACTCTCCATGATTTCATTTAGAAGGCGAAATTCCGTCACAAAAAGTACTCAAATCACCGAGGTCTTTCGTTTGGTATAATATAGTTGGGGTTTCAAATCAAAAATTTTTATATGATCGATTTGCCTAGCAACCGACCCCCGTCCTATTGACTATGTAAAAATAATCCCGGACTCAAAGGGTTAAGTTCATCACATGTTTTCTCTGCAAGAAATTCGATAATATATCCAACCGTTGTCTTTTTCTGAAATATAAGAAAAGTAGGAAAAAATTGTTGCTATTGTTTTCTGGTGTAAATGGAAGTTTTTACGCAGGTTTGAAGCAATGTCCCTGTATTACGATTGCATTTCTAGTGATTTTAAACATATGTATGAGAAATTTTCACTTGAATTCATGTCGAGCCCCTACAATGATATCACTTTTTGGATGAAAGATAGATAGTAGAATTGTTATTGTCAACTATTGAAAAAAGATCGAAAGTACATTTGTCTCCGTTAACAATTCGAAACATACTAACGATGACGTTCGATGAAAGTGATATTTTGATTGTAGCTTCCACAATTTCCAGAATGACCAGAATTCGACAATACATCAGTATGTTCAATCTCTTCGAAACATCGTCAAGTACAAATCACACTAAATGGCGTGAAATATGGTCAACGCGTCTCTATCTCATTCTTCTAATAACCTTGACTTTAATTCTCGTTTTCTATACTGGATTTGCCAGACAGACTCAAAGAGAGACAATTTCGATTTCATCTCAGTCAATTTACGAGCATTTTTACAATTTCTACTCTGATACTCTTCAATGCCCGTGTTCAAATATTTCTATGTCGCATAATAATTTCATTGTTAATCTCAATGCTACTTTTCATCCCATTTGTTCAAGCATTTTTATTACTGATAAATGGATTCAGTATTCTAGTCGATATAGTATAAATCCGTTGTGGTGGATGATAGTAAAAGATTTTCGTAGATGGAATATTTTGTTTTTCAACCTACTTCAATCGTTCTGCTCACTAGCAAATACAACTGTTATCAATGCTGTTGAAGAGTTTCAAGCGAGCTCATTCATATCTTCAGAAGTAATGCCTGTCGATCAATTTCAAACACAAGTTAATGAAGCATATGAACTGTTTCAAAAGTCAACATCAACTCTATTTGTGCGTCTATTGCAGCTTTTTCGTGCTAGCATTGCCGGCAATGCTTTCATATCACTTGGAGGCAATAACTGGAGGGTGACAATCGGACGTAATGAGAGTTATGCTCCTCTTCTTAATATCCCTATGGTATACGCGAATGGAAGTTGTTCATGTGCTACTTCAAGTTCATGCTTCGAATCGGCTGCTTTCTATGATTCAAATAAAAACAAAGTCTACACTACCAACGGTATCTTATTAGGATGTTTTTATCTTGATTCTATCCTTCTCTCATCTCTTTCATGCTTTTTCTCAAATTCATGTATTGTCGAGTATATCGAAGTAATACCAATCAATGATACATATGCCACTGACATTTTAGCATCATTTGATTGGTCAGACATTCTACCGTTACAGTTTTCGTCACCATCCTCTCGCTTCAAAGTCGATGACACTATCGAAACGATCGTATACCAGTTATTCATTGACTTTTGGTCCAATGAAACATCGTATGAACGATATTACAATGCATGTGCACTTACGCTTTGTAGCTATTCATATGAACGACGCTTCAATACTTTCTATATTTTGTCCACATTTCTAAGTGTTTACAGTGGAATTTCAATAGGACTTAATTTTGCTGTTCTACATTTAGTGAAGCTGGTATACAAACTGCACCATTATCTTAGAAACAAACGTGTGATTGTATCATGTGATCAATGAGTTTGAGGATGTGGGTAAAGTTGTGAATCGTCTCTTAATAGAGAGTCAAACACCCGCATATCCTCAAGATTTTAAAATGTCACTGCATTCATTATTATCCCAATAATTATTGGTAATAAAAATAAACAAGTAAAGTGAATTAAATAATTGTTCCATTAATATGGATTATCATGCATATTCAAATACAATTCATTGACTTATGGATATTTTCCATATTTCTTTATACAAATATTATTCTTTTATTTTATAATCATATATGTTGATGGATCTTTTTTGACTAATACATGAATTAATCTAATTCAATTGTTGTCTATTTTGCAGAAAAAGAAACAAAAAAGGAAAGAGAAAGAAAATATTTTCCGGCAATGTTCAACGTGTCATATGAACACTCCAATTGATCAAATCGGCAGTGAACATTACTCAGTCAAGGTATAAAAACATGTTGCTTGCCCAATTTTTCTTATTGGTAATAATACCATTGGAAATAGTCGATTCATCAATGATAAGTGTTGGCAAAATGCACTTCACGCTACAAGATCTTTTACAATGAACATCAGAAGAACCACAAATACCTTTTCGGTACACATAACGATTCATCTTTCACATCGTTGTGTGTGTAGGTCTTCTCTTCATCCACACCCAAATTGTATCAATAGAGAGCTCTTTCTGCTGTTCTAACAGCAGAAGTTCCATCGGATGGTTCACAAGAACTATAAGAACTGATGAATAGAATTTCACCGGGCTTCTGTGGCGTAAGGATAAATGTATCCGGCTTTGAATCGAGAGATAGATGGTTTGAATCCATTAAGGAGCTTTTCTCTTTCCTCTAGCTGACTCAATGTTGAGCAAAAAACGAACGAAAAAATCTCATGCCATCATCAATTCGATCGAGCAGCATATGACCAAGATATTTCATGCGTGAGTGTGAATGCGACTGAACAGTGAACTCACATCCACACCTACAACATTGTATAGCAACACGTGTAAGGAAGAGAATAGAGAGAAAAAAATAAGCAAAATATTGAAAGAAAATCAACCATTAAATACATAAAATGTTCATAGAAATCGAAAGAAAGAAGATTTTGGCCAATCATAACATAGCATGTAGTCGAATAGAGATAAACAATCTTGGGTCAACAGTTTGTGAGTGTTTTGAGGAGTTTTTCCTCTTCCTAAGGTTTTTCTTCTTTCATTGTTTAATGTTAGATATGAAAAATATTCATGTAGATGTAGAATCGATAGCTTTTATTATTGAAAAATCGTGACTAACACTTAGATTGGTATCGAGATTGTGGATATAGATAGAATCGAACTCAATATTCAGACCCTTACCATGACGAAAATTTTTACTGTTTGAGAAAATATTCAAATAAATATTATTTTTCGAGAAATTATTCTGAGATAATTCTCTGTCAGTATTCATTCTAACAAATTTATGCATATTTTTTGGATTATTTCCTTGTTCAACTAAAATACTTTATCTCTCACAATGTTCTTCGATTATAAATCGAGCCTATATAGTTTTTGTTTAATTTTTGTCGGCATATATCATTCTCTATTTTAAATTAATTTTCAGAATTTATTTATCTATTTCACTTATCATTGATACAAGTCGCTAATTTACCATTTACGTGACATTTTTTTTTGAGAAAAGCTTTTCATAGAACAAAACGAAACAGAAACTAAACAGTCTAAAGAATTTTTTTTTTGCTAATTGATAGTAACAAGGAGAACCAATTTGTGTAGCTAATGATTATAATTATCATCTCTTTTTTCTGGCTGAATCTCAAATTAACGAAATAATAAATCGAATGAACTACTCAGGTTTTGTTTCATTTTGAGTTTTATTTGAAGAAGAAATGTCAGTTGAATAATGAATGAATAATTAAAACTAAAATAAATGTCTTAAAGAAGATTCAATAATCCGAACAATTCTTTTTTCTTTTTCTTTTATATTTATATAAAAATAATTCTTTTCGATTAAGAATTTAATGTTTACGATACGAAAAGAAAAACCATTTTAATTGATTTATTAAAGGCTAAATGATATCATTCAAATAGATGTTGAAAATGTGTCAGAGTTAAATGTCAAACGATGAATTTTGTATGACAGATTAATACGCTCTTTTTTTTTTAAATTCAATGCTCATTTAATTCAAATGAATAATATAAATCTATTAGCCCAAAATCTTCTGTTCTCTTCTTTTCGTAAGAGCTTTTCTTTTTAATGTTTCTTTTTCCGTTACAATGTCAGCTTGGAATTTTTCGTTAATTTGTATTGTGTTCGGAAAATTTGGTTTTTGCCTTTGATAAAATATTTTATAAGAACTAAGAAGAAGTTCATTGATATTTGTTTATCTTATAAATAAAAATAAAATTTATTGAGACATAATCAAAATCTGCATATACTCCAAGCATATGGTTCAGAACAAATAAAACATTTTCCTATCTTTGAAGTTTAATGAACTAATAAATAAAAATATGAAAAAGAGAACACTTATCTAATCAACAAATGAAGAAAGTGAATAATAGAAACTATATTTATTTCAATCCTCTTTCATTTTTATGTTCAAATACTTTAAATATAAGATGATATTTATTTTTATGTTTTTAATTTTAATTTAAAAAAGTAAATATTTAAATATTTAGAAACAAAAATATTCCTAATATTAATTTTCATGTGAAAAACAAGATTTTATTATAATTTCTAAATTATATCGATTATACTAACTATAGTTCGTCAATAAACTGCTTACCGTTAGGGCAAACCAAAAGTAGTGGCAGTGGTACTTTAATTCCTTATAGAAAGTCTAAATAAACATTGTTTCTATATAGTCTGATAGAGAAAAGAATACTCTATTTTTCTATGCTATTTAATCATACTTAAACTAATCTAATAATAATAAATATTCGATAAGATCTGTTTCGTTTGCATAGGTGCTGGTTGTATTAATACTAATTGTAAAAAATATGAGTGAGTATATTTTTGAATAACTTTTGTCATAAACAAAATAGAGAATTGCGGTTTTCTTCGTTGGAAAGAGGAGATGAAGATGCATCGAATGGTATATTCCAGGCTTTCCTCATCTGTCTTTTCTAAGATTTTCCATTAACTTTTTAAACAACAAGCAAATCTGGTAAGTTATTTACTGTGAATTTTGAATTATCAACTATAAATTCAAACCATTAATCGAACATCTTAAAATGCAAAAAGCTATGAGGAATAATATCAGTTCTAGTTGAGTCTCTAATACGATTTTCTAGGGAAATCCATGATAATCATCACTATTTTTTGCTTTTACATTTTTTCATAAAAAAACTTACTTTGGCAACAGTTAGAAAATTGAATAAAAAAAACTTAAGAAATCATATTATAAAAACCTATCATACACTATTCGATACATCTTCATCTGCTCTTTCCAGTAGTGGAAACAGCAAGTCGCTATCTTGTTTCTAATAAAAGTTATTAAAAAAATACTCGTATTTTTTACAAGTAGTATTAATACAATCAGCACGCATGCAAACGAAACAGATCTTATCGAATATTTATTATTTTGATATTAATTGAAGTATGATCAAATAGCATAAAAAAATAGGGCATTCTTTTCTCTATCAGAATATATAGAAAAAAGAGTTTCTTTAAGCGTTCTAGATGGAATTAAAGTATCACTACCACTACTTTTGGTATGCCCTAAGTATAAAGGTACATAGCGTGTCACATACTAATTCTGCTTTTGTTATTTCTGTATCGCAAAATAAAATTTTCAAGGTAGTATTTTTGCTATATCATAAAATATGTCCAATGCCAACGTGTAAAATATGAATAAAAATGTAGTAAATATTTGTTCATCATATGATGAAAAATCTCTTCATTTATGGTATATGAAATTACTGATTTTGCTTGAATTGTTTCATTTATTGATTTGACATGTTCACTTATTTGTATAAATGTGTTTGTTATAACCCAAATTCACGTTGACGTGTATATGGATTTTTATAAGATGTTAACTTAGTGTTTTTATCAGTTATCTCTATTCAATCAATAACAACACTTTTTTAATTCTCTCTCTTTCTTACACACATCGAATTATCTCCACATGATATCTATATATATATATAATGTTGTTACGCATTACTAACTACGCAATAACTTTTAGCTCAAGGTCAAAACAACGTTTTCTTGACTTTTACAAGAAAGAGAAAAAAAAAGGATAAACAAAGACACGAAAGAAAACGAACAAGACTTATTTCATTAAAGAAAAGAACGAAAGTACAGAAAGAAACAAAAGAAAGAATGAACATATATGGATAACACATTTAATATGTTTCTTATGGCACATCTAACCAATGTGTAATAACAGTCATCGAGATTCAACTTGTGATATTGAAAAAGAAATTATTGATGTTCTTATAATGTAATTATATATGTAAAAATGAATGTGATCCTTTTTCTAAAATTTTATTTGAACAAATAGTTATATTCTGTTTTTTGAGAAAAGAATTAATTATAACACATTCGTCTTTTCACTCCTATCTATAACGAATTTTACCTAAAGTTTAACTTTGTTTTTTATGTAATCTATTCGAGTCCTATTAATGAATACAAATTTTAGTTGAATATGAATTCAGTCGAGAGTTATTCAACTCAAATAAATGAATAATTATGACTTTGTTGTACATTCCTGTTTTATTTATGTAACATACTTCAACATTATATTTGAAAAGTTTTTAAAGAACGACATTGATCAACAGTGTAGAACTTTTACTCATGCTATTTATGCATATAGTTTTATTACTAGAAGACAAGATATGATTTAATAATATGCCATTTGAAAGGCTAACCTTATACTCAAGTTAAATATAAAAGAATTTTGGTTAGGTATTATTTTCTGTGTGCATATCAGACTAATCTTGTCGTATCTCAAGACGTATAGTAACATTCTCTATAGCTATACAATTTTCATAGAGATCTCTACTGGTTGTCTTCATTAAGCCTCTCTATAGAAAAATTGTATAGCTTTGAAAATTAGCTTTCTTCAATATCAAAGAAATTATTTTCTAAAGCAAGAGAAAAGTTCTAGAAATTAATATTTGAGATTCCTCGAAAAGCAAGACTTGATGAAGCAATTGTTTCACAAGTAGTTATAAATGATTATATTCACTTACATTGAAAAGATCCGGCTAATATGTAAAACATACATTTCAATGCCATTAACATCATTTTATCTTCTCTGACTTACTTTCTGTTACTTTTTTTAGAAATTCAGCAATATTTATAACAAATTTGATTATTCACTATATTATATGTGAATCATGAATAACAGGATTAAATTTATTTTGATGCTTATTTTCGAAATTCCAGCTATTACTGTTGCGATTGTGATCTTTACTCATATTGCTCTGAACCGTACAAATCGTTTAAAAATTAAAAATCATGGATGGCTTATCTTAATCATCGTCAATTTGTTCCAGCTCCTAATTGATTTACCAATGCCAATGAGTTATTATTATCTGGAAATAGTTTGGCCTACATTCTATCAATATTGTATATGGTGGACATGGTGTGAATTTTCTGTAAATGCTATTGGATTGTTTCTGATGACATGGATTTCTATTGAAAGACATGTGATTATTTTTCATCCAAACATCATACTTCAAAAGCCATGGAAAAAATGGATGTTTCATTTTATACCACTTATTCTTTGTTTGATTTACACACCAACACTTTATTTTGTCTTAATTGTCATTAGTCCATAGTGTAACACTCTATGGGATTTTAATTATATTAGTTGTGGTCCTCCCTGTTATTTTACGACAAACTTTCTTGGTCAGTTCGATTTTATTTTCAACGTTGCTCTTCCTGTATTCGTCATTGCGCTTGCAAATCTATTATTGTTAAGTCGAGTGATCTATCAAAAAATGTCTCACAATCAAATAATACGATGGCGAAATCATCGCAAAATGGTAATTCAGTTATGGATTATTTCATCACTTTATATGGCATGTTGGCTACCTGTAACGATAGTATCACTCATACAAATAACTGTGATACCTTCATTTATGGCTGATCAAATGGATATTATTTCGTTTGCTATCTATTTGATTCCACTTTTTTTACCACTTATATGTCTTAGTACACTTCCCGATTTAATTCAGAAAATATTAAATACTATTGGAATACGTGGTCGGAATATTATTGGAATTGCTAATATTACCCGAACTGTAGAACAGACAGCGATCAATACAAATCGTCGATAACTTTTGTTTCTAAACAATATAAGGATTGAATATTTCTCTTTTTCTTTTTCTGATGAAAAATTTAACAGAAAAAAAAACATGACTTGGATTAATAAACTTCTTATCTAAAAATTCAATATTTTCAAGTTTTTCCAGAGTTCATGCAACTTAGAACTTTTGACAAGTGTACAAAACAATGAATAAAATGTATGAATTTTTTCTATCAAACATTAAAAAAAATATTCCAAGTGAAAATTAATTAATAGAAATATACGGTACTGAATCACCTCATTGACACCTTGAATATTTTCATTATGTTTCCTGTTTTAACTAATTGAATCAAGTGAAGTATGATCACTTGTTGTTTTTATGATGAAATCAATTAATTGGTCTTTCATTTTATTTTTTCATGCGGTAAATTTGTAACTTCAACTATTAATAGAAATGTGTACTTGTGACTTTTTTCATATATCTTATTAACAATGGCTTATGCAAATAGAGCAAAACATGGGTGTAGTATAACTGAAGATCATGTCATCAATCTCATAAGATACAATATCGACCTATATCTATTGAAAGATCTATTTTTATCTAAAACTCGAATATTCTAAGTCTATTCTAATAGTGAGTAAAAGGTGTTGAATGTAGTGCCAATCTAACTTCAATAATGGAAAAATTCATTTCTTTTGACGTTGACTTTGCCTCAAAAACAAATATGAATAAAAGTCTTATCCAAATTATTTATAATCAACATACAAATTTTTTAGTTCTTTCAACTGACATTGTTACTTTTCTAGAAGAAGTGTTCGGAAAAAACACTACTGGGTATCACTCACTATATACACGCTCACAAGGGGGAAACATCTGACTCCATGACTCCACTTGACTCCACTTGACTCCGCTTGACTCCACTTGACTCCAAATACTTATGGAGTCATGGAGTCCTCCAAAATAGAATATGGCATATTTCCTTCTCCATGTATCATAAGTTGAGTGCTCACCTAATTGTCACTAATTAAGTTGATTACTCACCTAATTGTCACTAATTAAGTTGCATAGTCATATAACTGCCACTAATTAGGTGAGTACTCACCTTAATTAGTAATAATTAGGTGAGTACTCACCTTAATTAGTGATAATTAGGTGAGTAATCACCTAATTAAAAGGGAGAAACAGCGGACTCCGTGACTCCGTGACTCCACTTGACTCCAACGGACTGGAGTCAGCTGTTTCCCCCTTGCACGCTCATCGTTCATCAAATAATACAAGTATTTTTCAGGTGTAGGGGTGGGAAGTTACTGTTACCGTTCCCGGGTAACGGGGAGTTACCAGTTCCCGGGGAACGGGGGGGATGGGCCTATTATAAGGGAGTACCCTTGGGTCCTCAAGTCCTATACTATGGGGGTACCCTAAGGTCATTAAGTCCTATACAATGGGGGTACCCTTGGGTCACCAAGTTCTATACTATGCGGGTACCCTTGGGTCCTCAAGTTCCATATTATAGGGGTATCCTTGGGTAGGGGTGGGAAGTTACCGTTACCGTTCCCGGGAAACAGGGTAACGGGCATAATGTAAATGCTATCTTCGGTACTTAAGACCTAGTATTGCGGGGCACCCTTACAATAAGGGGAAAAGACCTCCTCAAATATCAATGGACTAGCGAGAACCCGTGCATACCGTACGGTCTTTTTTATCAATGAAAGACATTTTTTCATGAGGATAAGGGGTTGTCAGGGATACAATCCAAATCTTTATTTCTGTTCTATAAAAACAGCTTATTTATTTAATTTTCATTCCAGTTTAAAACAACTAATTTACAAAACTTCTTTGAAAACAAAGTTTCTAGTTCTATTTTTTTCACTGTTCTTGTCTTTGATGAGTTGTATCGTGATAGATGTTAGGGAGCGAACTCTGGAAAAACCAACGTATAGTTGCCCATGGCTGAATACTGGTTGTGGTAGAATTAGTGCTAATCGTTCAAATGTTTGTCCTTATGATTTGTTGATTGTCATCGCAAATGAAAGTCGAATAGGGAACTGATGTTTGCGTAATTTAAACGGCAAAAATATATCAGATGGTGTCATTGTAATTCTAGGTATTATAACTCTGCTTCCCTTATTAGATCCCGTTGCGACTTCACATTCAATCGTATGATTTTGTAACCGTCGTACGATGAGTCGAATTCCATTGCATAAACCTTGCTTTACATCGAGGTTGCGAAGAAGCATTACAATTGCACCAATCTTTAATCTAAGTTTATGAGGGAGCATTCCGGATGGTGTGAGGCTATTCAAAACTTCCGTGGGATAGTTGGTCACGTCATCACCATCTTCATGTTCTACGTCATCCACACTTGTGTATATTATTTCTTTACCAGGTAGATGTTGAAGAACTTCTTCATTCACCAGGAGAGAATGCTCATTTTTGGGACAGAGTATTGTTCTGTGGCATAGAGTTGGAATGTGATTGATGGAAATGTGCTGGCCAAATATCTCGTCGACCAAATTACCATCAAGCATGCAAGAGCTTGGCAATTCGATTTCAGCATATTCATTTGATGGTAATTCACCATTGCCAAGTTTAATTAACCACTTTGAGAATTCTTCTTCACCTGATCCAGTTCTCATGTTCTGGTTAAGATGCATGATCTTAAAATCAGACCAGAGAGAAGAGCTTTGAGACTTGCTGCAATCAATTCCGATCTATTTGCGAATCGAATAACTGGTAGGACTTGACGAAAATCACCACCGAGTACCATAATTTTTCCTCCAAATGGCACATTAATGTTCACTATATCTCTTATTAAGATATCAACTACCTTTAGAGCATATGATGGAGCCATTGCTGCTTCATCCCAAATAAAGACTTCTGCTTTCTTAATTTCTTCAGCTTCCTTGCTGTAAGGTCGAATACTGGATGTAGATGTTTCTAGGATAGGGTGTGGGTGCGCGATTCGGGTGGCAGTTGTGAGTATAGGTGGATGTAGCTGTGTCTTTTGCTCTTTCGATAACCAACACCAGCATCGACACCGGCATGCACACCTCAATCCAGCCACAACCACATCCACACCCATAAGAGCCCTGCGAGAACAACGGTTTTGAGTTCCCATTTCCGTTTCCGTTCCCATAATAAAAATATTTGCTTCCGTTCCCGTAAGGCGTTCAGAATCCCTAGTGGAAATTCATTTTTTTACATTTGAAAACACTATCGTTCTCTGATGTTAGCTTCTCACAGCATTGCGTTTTTCAGAATGTGACGTAGGTTATAGTAAGGTGCATCGAAATTGAATTTATCGACTGTCGATATTAGCAATCTGCATTGTTTTGATTCATATTCAGTGGGTGCGGATGTGTACTAATACCATTACATAAGTTGCACGATGATAAAAGCAAGAAAGACTGAATTCACAAGATACGTTGAAGATCAGATATACGTGGGAAAAAATCTGAATGTTTCTCTATATTAAAACAATAATAAATGGTTAACTCTATGCTGTCTGTATTACCTCCAAGAGTACCGTGTATTTTGGCAATTAATATTTTAAAAACATTCTTTTTCGAACAATAGATATACAACGAGAAGTCGTTATGCACGCTTGTATAGGAGTAACATAAATCAGTTATTATTTAGAAATTGAAATTTATCAACCTCAAGATAATTATTTCCATCATCAACTGAGTAATTAAAAAGAATAAATAGTTGCATTTTGATGACACCAATGGGAAAAGCATAAATTTCAAAAGACGAAGATGATTTTAATGTTTCGCAAGATAATCTTGATAATTGTCCTTTCGATGATGATTATAAAGAAGTTGATCGCTGTCATAATGTAAGATCTAGTGAAAAACGAATGAATCTTCATAATTTTGTTGACAGATATTTGCATTTTTTTTTGTTTATTATATACGAAAATAGTTATTGAAAATAAAAGTTTGTTACACGAACACACCTTAGCGCATATAGAAATAAGACAAGCGGAGTCCCAGGAATGGATATTTTTTTATCCTTCCCGTTCCCGATATCTCCACGAGATTTTCGGTTCCTTTGTTCCCGTCCAGAAATCTCAACGGGAATCCCCGTCCCCGATTCCAGCGGAAAAGCGACAGAAAAATACGGGAAGAATTTGCTCCCGCAGGACTTTTACGCCCATAGTCCATCCAGTCCCCTACCCACACCCGCACTCCTTCCTCTCCCCATGCACGTTCATACTCACCCACACCCGTGGTACGACATTTGCGCGCCGACAGTTACGCGCAAAATGATTTTTTCTCTGTTTTATTTCTATATGACCAAATATATCAAACTAATCATCATGAATAACAGATGTTCTGTTTTGTATTATTGGATCAATTAGTATGGGTAAAAAAAGGATACTAAGATAATAGGATTAATTATTATTAAATAAATAAGTATAATTTATAGATAGGCGAGATGAAATAAGACGAAGTAGACCAAATATAAATATAAACACAAGATAAGGGTACATACAAATTATTCTGACAATTTTTAAAGTAAAAACATGTCTCTGATAAAGTCTATTAAAGGAAATGATCAACTTCTTCTCGATGGTTATCGTTATCGACGAGATAGATTAGTATGGCGTTGTGTAAAAAGCAATTGCAAAGGTCGTGCACATCATGATGGAATTATGTTAAAAATGAAATCGAGAAGGTTTTATTTAATTATGAAATTAAGAATAAAGTAGAACAATGTCATGATCCGCGAAGATTAATCACATACGAAGCGCGGCTCAAATTATCCTCAGATACGGCTATTACTATTCCACAATGCACAGCATTACAACATAGAATTGAACGTGTTCGACAAGATGAAGATATTCCAGCAGAGCCTAAAACATTTGCCGATATTTCTATTCCACTAAACTTTCAAAATATTGTTACAAATCAAAAATTTGTACTATATGATAATAATGATCATAATCGTCGATTATTAATATTTGCCAGTAAAGAACAATTAGATTTTTTCAATGGATGTGAGAGCTGGCAGTGTGATGGTACATTTGCTGTAAGTCTTCAAAATATAATCAAAATTTTCAAATACTTAGTTTTTTATCTTAGGTATCGCCAAAATTATTTGATCAGATGTATTCTATTCATGGTTCAATACGTGGGAAAAGTTGCCTTTAGTTTATTCACTTTTACCAAATAAATTTCAAGAAACATATGAAGAATTATTTACAATTGTTAAACAGCACGTTGAACATAAACTAAAATATGTAACAATAGATTTTGAAAAAGCGGCTGAAAATGCATTTAGTGTTATATTTCCTCAGTGTGATATATTTGGTTGCTTCTTCCATTTTAAACAATTTATATGGAGAAAAATTTGTGTAAGTTTATTTTGATCATCATAATTTACATGGATTTTTTTCTCGTGGTATGTTTAACATTTTAATCTTTTCTTACAGGAATTACATTTGAAAAAAGAATTTCTTGAAAATGATATTAGCCGTCGTGCAATGAAAAATTTAGCAGCGTTAGCTTTTATTCCACCACAAAATGTTATTGAGGAATTTGTTGAATTGAAAGAAAGTTCGTCAGATGTATTAGATGGTAGGATGACGTTTGTATAAATACTGAAAGATTTAATCTAAAATTTCTAACTTATATTAATTTTCAAAAATATATCAGATCAAGTTCTTTTTCTAGTATTTGTTCCTTAACGAACGACTTCACATTGACCTAGTTTGCTTTTGTTTGTTGAAAATAGACCAATGAGAATGATGGTATTACTCATATTTATAATTCGTAATATTTTGAATAAAAAAAAAAATTGTTAAATCTTTTATTTTATGACGAAAAGAAAATGTTACATAGACTTTGATGAAAACTAGATAAAAAAAAATGAAAACAACAGCAACTAAATTTATGAATTATATGTTTATATCTAATTATTTTTTAGTAGTGTCTTGTAGGAACGATTTTTCTCGATTTTCATTTCCGTAATGCTGTCAAAATTCCTATGATGATTTTATTTTTCGTGTTTGAGAAAAAAATCTCATTACCAAATACTAACTTCTGTCGATGTCGTACTTTGTGCAACGTAAGATGACTTTATATTTTACTAAAATAAATAAATTATTATTTTTAAATCGAAATTTATCAACGTTAAATTAAGAGAATTATTTTCTTCATCAATTTAAAAAAATACTATGTAGCACATTAACAACATTGATAAAAACAACGAAAACATTCAAGACAAGAAGATGATAATAATATATTGCGGGATAATTTGAATAATAGTCCTTTCGAAGGTTTTAGTAGGAAGGAATAAAGGTGAACCAGAAGTGTGTTAACCGACACTTCCTAACATAGCAGCTCGGTCTTCAATTTAAAGAATGAATTAATGTTAACTAATTCTTTTTTATTTTCTTCTTTTTATTAATGCCACACTGGCTGCCAGAGTATAACAAAAAAACAATAATAAAAAAGGCACACACAACAACAAAATGATATTTAATCGTTACGTTTGTATTTTTTTCTTATGTTTTTTCTCATTTGTTGTTGATTCAGATAATGCCTAAAATAAAAAATTAATTCTATTTAAAATAAAATAGGAAATTTTTTTTATTTACTCAGTATCTGGCAATGTTGAAGATGTTTATATTGATAAAGATAAATATCATATTTAAGATGGATTTTTTTTTTCTTTTTTATCTTTTTCATCTGCTGATGTATCTAATGTTGTTGGTCTTTTATCAGTTAATTCAGACATGTTTAGTGACAATAATCGACCAAAATTTGAACTTGTACACGAGACCTTTTTACTTTCCATTTTTTTTTCTTCTGCATCTACCGCACTTACTAATTCACAATATAAATAAAATAAAACATTAGTTGCTCTTTCATTAGAATTATATTCATGTCCAAAATTCAGCTTCATTGTCCGTGGTAAATAATCCGTACTTTCAGTTTTAATCAGTACTCGACTTTTATCATTCTTTATCATGTACACCCAGGTCAAACAAGCACGGTCGTAAACGACCGTATACGGAGAAATACAACGATTTACATGGTCACGTATTACGATCGTATATCTCCGTGTCGTATACTGAGAAATACGGTGATATACGGAGAAAAATACGATCGTAAACTGAGATCGTACACGGGGTTCGTATACAATCTCCGTTTTGCTCCGTCTTTCTACGTATATCGTCGTATTGCTCCGTATACGGTGACGGTGATATACGATCGTAATACGTGACCATGTAATACGGCAAAATACGGTCGTATACGGAGAAAAACGGACCGTACACGACCGTTTACGGACTCCGTAAACCTCGACCTGGGTAATCATCAATGTCCTTCGAGATATACAAATGAATTTATTCAACGTAAGACTGCTTTCGTAAAGATNTCATCATTGAAACAGAGAGTTTCACAGAAAATTGTTTGTTATAAAATTTTAAAAAATCGATTTTAAAATGAACATGAGATTAAACGAATACTTATCTACGAAAATGAGTCTTACGAAAATGTTTTTCACAGGTATGAAACACTATCGTATTGTGTGAGTAGAGCTACGGAGAAAAATATCTACGAAGATTAATCATTGTTAGACTTTGATTAATATCCAATGTAGAAAAAATTGATTTAGACTCTAACATAAACTATTATATAACTCAAATAACAACAAAAAAATATCGATTAAAAATATTCTGATAAAAGATCTATAGGTCTCCTGTACCAGACTGCAAAAAATGTGTGTGTAATCAGATAATGAATTAGAATTCTAGTCTGATACATTTATAAACAATCTCAGTTTAGCTTCGAGAATTAAATTTGCACTGGATTAATGTGAAGTTATCAATAACAATGTGTATTTTGCAATAATCCAATGGTATCAAACCTGTTTTTCACATTGATAAATAACTGTCCTCTACATTATAACATACTCGATATTGAGTAATTACTTGAAGAGTATGGCACATACATAGAGGTGAAGTGTCTTTTGAAAGAAAATAGTTTTTTTGTGTTTTGCGTTATGTGAACTTATTATTATTCAACATCAATTCGATTTCAATTTAATATGCAAATATTTTCTTTATGCAACTAAACAAATTATATGATTTTTTTTAAACTGGAACAAATGATCCCCATTGGCTTCAATGTGATGAATTCTATCTTTCTTGAGTAGATGTGAATTGATTCTAGTTCTGTAGCAGAAATCGGAGTTTCTGAAAAACTATTTACTTTCTTAACAGAGCAACTTCTCACTGTCAGCACCATACTAAAAGTTAATTATAGAACTGTACACGACACTGCAGAGCATGTACGTTAAAATCAATAAAATGGTTGGCGAAAAGATCGATCGAAACTCGCCTTGTCTTTAGACGATTTGACGTCATTCTTAGATGATGAATGTGTCTGCATTCCAAAGGACCAAACGGATTTTCTATCTTCTGGATAATACTTGAAGTTTTCATCATGAATCAACTAACTTTATAAATACTTTCGACGAAAGCTTTGAGAGCCAAAAGAAGTCAATACATATTTTATGGAATCAACAGAGAGCATGGATATGAGTTGAAACGATTATGTTTTTATTATTGTTGTCCCTCATATAAGCAATTTTGTTGAAGTCTTCAGGTCTATTGATTTCTATAGCTGCCCTAAACTTATGTTCGTCACTATAAAAAAAAGCGAAAATTTCATACTGATTACCTGAAAAACATGATCAATTGTAAGCAACTATTCGTTCAATAGCTATTTTTGAAATAATTATGAAAAGTTCGTGCTATTCGACCAATACTATTTGGCCAACCTCTAACCTAAAAACTGATAAAATTTCAAAAACATTTTGTTGTTGTTTTTTGTTCGCGAGTAAATATTAAAAAAAATTAATGTTTATTAAAGAACGTCAAAATATCTATTAAAATTTTCTCTTGCTTAGTTCAAATTGAAAAAAAAAAGCAATCGCAGTTTTTACAAACAAATCAAATCAATATTTCATTGCTTCGTACATTCATTTTCTGATAACGATTGTCCTTGTTGTTGATAAATAAGAACATATGCATCTTCACTAATGATCCTATCTTGATAGATTTCTGATACATATGAATCATTGAATGCGTGCCATTTTTTATCATTACAATTTTTTGCATACGCCGTATAATGTCCACCACCTAAATATCCCATATGATTACTAACAGCAATTAAGTCATATTTTGCTTTTAATTTTTCAGCTGGATTCAGAACGAATTGTGATAAATCTAAATCTTGTAGTGGACAATCAACAAATAAATCAATTTTATCACGAAAATAACGCGTATAATTAAAACGCTTTAATTGTACAATTAAAACTTTCGGTAAAATCCATATATCAAATTTTTTTGTAGCTTTTTTCAATTCATTACATTTTGGACATTTCCATAGATCGTCATCGGATAATACTTCTTTTTTGGTAAAATATTTAAAACAATCTGATAATGTTGTTGGCCGTTTTTGTTGCCTACGTCCTGAACCATCAGAAGTAATTGGTGAAACAGGATCTTTTTGTGAACGTTTTTTATATTCTTCAACAATTGATGATGCCACATCAATAATAACTGTTCTATTTGTATGAATAAAATCAATATGATCATCAAGAAGTGATTCTAATGGTTGGGTTGTTGTATTATAAACTTGATTGAATGCTAATAAAGCGGTATAAAATGGTTTATCTGATGAATTCATTGGTGGTAATGGAAAAAAATTACCGATTGTCTTCTAAAAAAATGAATCATAATAAATAGATGAAAAAGTGTGGCAAATATTTGATATTACCTCAAATGCTTCTTGAATATCTCTTCCTTTACAATTATTTCTTGGTACACTAATATAAATAGGTAAACCGAAATTGTAATGATAACAATCATCACGAAATATACATGGAATTGAAATTTTCTCACTATCTTCTTCTTTTAATGAATCAGGTACTTCATAAAAAACAACTTGATCATATTTAAGTATATTTGTTAACGGAGCATTATCTCGATATTGTAAATGAATTCTATGATTGTAAACTTCAACAGCTAAAATATAATCTGGTTTAGGTTTATGTCCATCATAATCGTCTGCTTTTGTGAAATCTTCTTCTTCTTCTTCTTCTTGTTCATCCTCATCTTCAACGTTATCTTCATCTTGATTCGTTTCACCTGGTTTCGATGTAGCATCAGTCATCGTAGATTCACTTTCATGATTCTTTTTCTTTTTCAGTTCAAAACGATCACAAAACTGTTGAACTAAATTACATACACGACCCTGCTCATCACATTTAATATGATAAGTTTTAATTTGTCCATTTAAACGAACATAGTCAATTTTAAATGTTCGTATTTCTGCTTTAACTGGTATTGGTAAAATTAGAAAACAGACTGGATCAAATGTCCGTGCTCTTGTTCCACATGTAAGACATTCTACAAGAGATTTTATTTGTCCATGAAATATATCTTGAATTTTTGATTGATTTCGTTTTCGATAATATTCCCATTGTTCATTAGCTAATGTTGTATCATCAGTTGTTCCATCATCATCTTTTTTTTCTACATATGGTTTTACTTTGACTAGATTTAAATCTTCATGTAAACCATCAAGTAAAAATGACATAAATTCTTGTGAATCTTGTTGTGCAAAACCACTAAATTGTGGTGCATAATTTGCAACACTTTGTTTCAAAAATTTTGGTGCATAAAAATCTGTATTACCTGACCACATTTCATGTAATAATTTACCATATGCTATAGCAACATCACCTTTCATACCTAATGAATTATCAAGATTTATATGTTCTTTATATGCATCACTAAGAAAATATTCTGTTAGTACTGGAACATTTGATAAACACTGTAACGCTGAATTCATGAAACAAGTATTGCCTAAATTTGATAAACCACAGAGTCCTCGAGGGAACTGTATTCTTGATAAAGAAAGGGTCTCTAGTGATAATGATCGATCTTCATATATGATAAATGCATTTTTTTTGTTAAACTGATATCTTCAAGGGTTGAATCTGGTTCATCATCAATGGGTTCCCACTTTTGACCATCTTCATCCACTGATGAATATAATTGATAATTTGAACTTAATGGAATACAAAATTCATTACAAATATCTTTTTTTATTTCTTCTATCTTTGTTCGACGACTACGATAGATTTGTTTTATTCTTGCATTGTCATCGCTTGATTTACGAAGTCGTAATGATACAAGAAAAGTGTCAATTACAGTTTGATATGGACCTTGTGGGATTACTCTACGAATTATTTCGGGATCGATTTTGTTATACGTTTTTACTAAGTCTTTATAAAGCTCATATGGAATAAAGGTATAATCATTTCCTTCAACAGCATCTGAACGAAGTTGTACTTCATTGGAACTACTGGCTGTTGCGGGATCAACTAATTTTGTGAAATCTATTGGACCTGGCTCAGTAACTTGTTCTTCATCTTCTGATTTATCGATACCAATAAAGCGTTTCCAATGTTTTAACAATTTAACATCAATAATTACATATTTTTCATCGATTTTCGGCTCCTTTGCAAGTAATTCTTTATATATTTGCACTGACTCAGGCGACATCACAACACTTATTACTTTTTTTTCTGTTACCAAAGTAAGACAACATACAAAAGGAAGTGTGAGAAAGAAGAAAAAGTAAAAGACGAAAACTTGAACAATGACTCAGACGCTGTCTCGTTGCATCGTAGAGCAGGTGAAATGAGTAAAGTCAGGAATATTTCTAGAGAAAGAAAAGAAGAAAAAAAAAACAGTCGCAAATATTGACACAAATATGATGAAAGAAGGCAATGTGCTTGGGTAATTGTCGTAAAGATATCATATGCATCGTCACCGAGCAATTTTTTCTGGGCAAAACAACAATACGAAGCTTTTTGATTAGTGTAAGGAGAATGACAAAAAAAAATAGATTCGTTCACTAAATGTACAGATGATTTGTTAAGAAATCTTTTCTCTATCATTCTTTGAGAAACCTCCAAAAAAATCAGTCATTTTCGAATTAATGTCAGTTGGTTGAAAAATTAAAATCGATGCAAATACTTGCCAGGCACGTGGTTTATTACTTGTAAGTTTGTCGAAGAATGATAGTAATGTAAAAATAAATAGTATATATATATATAACATCGAATTTCATTGAAATGTTTTACCGCTTTAATTGGAGAGAAAAATTAACAAGAAAAAGGGAAAGAAATAGGATGACGAGAAAAAACCAATATTGCTTTGGGAATCATTTTTCGAGAACGTGAGTACGAATGGCAATGGCGGTAAGATCCATATCTTCACTTACACCCTACTTTATCTTAAATAGTAGAAAATTTTCAGAATTTTGACGCTTCTAGGTCGAGTAAATTATACTCTGTAAGCAAAATCTATACAAAATATAATTAAACTTTTTAATGTTTTGTGTATTATAATGGCACGAATTGTCTTGAATCGATGTGTTTTTCTTATATTAGTCTTCTTATGCAATTGAAGAACAATAACGTGATCGATCCATAAACCCTATTATATCTTTCAGATGAGTCAACGTTTTTCAAATACTTCTTCATCATTTCAAATGGATATGATTCTCCTATATGTATGAAAAAAAATAATAGTCGAATAGTTATAATCGGTTTAATATTTCTTGATGGGATGACAACAACAAAAAAATAGGAATTTTTCCTTGTCCCTAGCAAGCTCATCTTCATTCTCTATAGAAACCGATAATCTAGACCATAACTTCAAATTTTCGGAAGTTTTCTCTTGAAATCAATCTATCTTTCAAGTCGTGCTTGATGGCTCTTTTTTATTTCTTTTGCATCTGGACAGATGTTTACCTAACCTCTATCACTTTAGAGATACCATAGAATATAACAAATTGACGACGCAACCTTTCGAAAAAGCTCATTTTCTCGTTTCGATAACTGCTGTGAACAGTTTTCATAGACGAACGTTCGAGTTATCTGCCAACAAGACAGAGAAATNTTACTGAGGGTTTAGGAAAATGCAACGTATGAAATACCGTTTTTTCGTTCTTCATTTTTATATACCCTTTGATAAACCTTTCCATGGACGGTATTTTATCTTGAAAAACCCCTTGTTTGAGCCTTTTGAAGGGTTTATGAAAAGGTATATAATATGCTGATAAACGGTGAAAAAGGGTATTTCATACGTTGCATTTTGATAAACGCTTTAAGGGTTTAGTATTCGACTCTTTTTTTTTCAGTGTACTGAGACAGAACGTAAAACATGCATATAAATTTCCATCGTTTTTAAAATAATTTCACAATAAATTTCAGTGTCATAGTTATTTCTGTCACGATCTGTGACGATTTCGGTAGTAATGTCGGTTGTAATTGGAGAGAAGTAGATTTAAGAGAGGTTCCGCGAAAAAACCGACTATTTTTCTGGACACCGGTCGGGGGCATATTCCAGTTTTAGATTGTAACTATATAGTTGAAAAGAGCATTCATTTTTACCGACAGATCCAAATTTTTTCGGTCTGAAAATGTTCCGAAAAAATTTTAGCCTGAACTGACTTTTTTCACCCTCTGAGTCATCGTGTCATTTTGCTCAGAAATTCACTGGGAGTCGTATTTTAACATTTTCTCCAAAACAGTGAAAGCAATAGAATCCATTCAACTTTTAATGATGACCACTACTATGTTCTACAAAATACTATGGATTATGAAAAATATCTGTTGTTGCATTATAGGGTTATATGGTACTGAAAGTTGAAATTGATGAAAAAAATGGGTGTAAAAATATTGAATTTTTTCTAGTTTTAGCCCTACTGTAACTCCAAATATAAAATCACCAAAACTTTTTTTATCTCATTTTGTAGAGCTTTTCACGCTGCATCTAACTATATAAAATTCAAGGTCTGAAAAAACTACCAACACCTCGAAAAATGACTAACAATAGGGACACTATTATGACCATAATATGAGAAAATCAATGATGAGCAAAATTTGTACCTAATGAATCTTCACGAAAGTAACGACCTTATGATCTATTTCTGAAATCCTAAGAATTGACAAATTATTAGTTTATTATCATAGTTCTAAGCTAAATACTTCTAATCAATCGATGATCTATTTACATGTCACATACATAAGTCGTGAATCAAGATCACATACTTGATTAAGATATAAAAGTATACCAATTCTTTTTATGAACTTAAATATTAGTTAGGTTTGTCAAACTTTTTATTTCTGTAGATCAATGTTAAGAATATTTTAAGCTTTAATTGAATTCAAATATGAACAGATGGCATTTTTCAAAAAAAAACTGTTATCTTGGAAAATTCTCAATTTCTCAAAGCTTTAAAATTTAATCAATCTTTTTCCTTTTTCCTTTTTCCTTTTTACTAAACCAATAATTTTCAATGTTCATCGTGAGTATACTTTTTATTATTACTAGAGTAGAATTGTCATTGCATAAGAACTTGAGTTCTCAATCTAATAGATCATAGAGCTTGTTCCATCGGTGATAAACAATATTTGTTTTTTTTTGGAAAAGTTTTTATGTGCTCATGATGATGATTATTTGGTTATTGTTTTTTTGATTTAATGAACAGTTAAATCGGTGGTCAATCGGATTCAGCCTACGTTTACAGTAACTTAGATAAAAAAAACCGTTGCCTCATTCATAGAAGTTGTAACTGCCTAATGACAAAGATAAATAACGAAATGTAAGAAAAATGTGCATTTGAATTTAATGATGGTAGAAGTTTATTAATGTACTGTTTTTTTTCTTTGGATGCTGATCAGATAGGTCATCGATGGACCTTTGCGATTGTTTAGTTGTCAAAGATAAAAAAGACATCTCAGGTGTCCCTGATGAATCTTTCGTTGTTTCTGGTACGATTTGTTCTTGTTTTTTCGATAAGTTTTGTTGAATGTATTGGGTCATTTCTTCGAATGATTTGTCATCTGTTTGTTCTTCATCAGTTTGTTTTTCATCTATTTCGTCTTGATCATTATCTTTAGTGGGTTGCTGCGTACTCTTAGTTGTTGTTTGCTGCTGACTAGATTGACGACGTTTTTTGGTTAATCTTGACCAGTAGCTTTTAATTTGAGATGGTTGCAGCCATTGACTTCGTTCGAAAACATATTCATTACCATTCATCAGTAGTTCCATCTCATGGGCTACATCCACAGGACTGAACTTCATATTTTGTTGTTCTCCTTGATAATATTTATCTTCAAGAAATTTTTTTTGTTCGTTTGTCAATCGAGATTTATTTTTCTTTCGAATCAAAGCCCAGCCAGGAGATAAATTCAGTTTTTGGTGAACACCAGCCTAGAAAACGTAGTATGAGGACGAAAATTGATTAATGTTTCAAGACTACTGTACCAATTGGGTTGTGACGAAATCTTTTAGTTGAGGAGTTTGTCGAATCGAAGAAAATTCCAGTTTATGTTTATATAACGATTTTGCTGTGTCTAGTAAAGATAATTTCTCGTGATGCTTTGTATGCTTACCAGTAGAAAGATGATTTGATAACTGCCCATATTTTATAAACTGCTTGATGCAACCTACTTCTGGACAATCAAGGATTTTTAATTCTGAAGGATGAGATGCATCAAGGTCTTCATTTTCGTCGTCTTCATCACAATTAGACGTGTTGTTCAAACTCATCGATTCTGAAATGTTTTATGCACAGTGAACAATTCTTTAATGGAGTTTTGCAAAAATATACTAACCATCTTGTTCTGGTTCTAACAACCATTGATTGTTTGTGATTGAAAATTCATCAATAATTTTAAGTGGGAATATTGAAGTAACTTCTTGAACATTCTTCCACATAAATGTTTTGCCAACGCCTATATTCCAGGCCCTCCAACATTTCACGCTCATGTGTTCAAGTTTTTCATTGACAAATTTTTTTTGTACCGGTATTGGCACTGTTGTTTTAAAATACTCGAGATTATTGAATTCCTTCACTCCTTCCCACTCAACTTTCTTTTTTGATTGAGTGTAATTAGGAGATATTGAACAACGATAACTAGACAAATTTTTAGTTTCTCGTGCAGCTTCAATAAACTCTTTGCTGTTGGTGACGTTGTGCTTCTTGTCGATATATCGCCTTAAATTACACTTTATTACTGCTGCCATGCGGTCACAATTTCCTTTTCCCGATTGAGGATCTGAAAAATCAACGGAAAACAAAAGAAGTAGAAAATTAAACAAACAATATATAAATACTTCTTTTAATGAAGATCCCAGTTTCATTATAAAGTTGTTTAACAGACAATAAAAACTCAGATCCATGGAAACAACCTGCATTGTCAGCTAAATTATTGATGTTATTAGAGATGATAAGAAAGATACTCATAAAATAATTATACCTCTTATATAAGCATATTCAATAGCAGGATTAGTCGACTTTATGCGTATGAAAATGTCTCTGATTATACTGGTCTCTGTTTGTGCATTTTGAACACATTGATCAAAAACATGAATGAATGTTCTATGTGCAAATCTTTTAGTTTTTGTTGTTGATGAAGGATCTTCTGAAGATTGTGCTTTAATAACATAGCAAACAAGCCAAGAAAGACCTCTTTTCGCTATTTTTAAAAAGAAATTTATTCGAAACTAGATAACAATACGCAAACTTTAGTGCTAACCGAACCATTGTCGTTGTGACTCACGATATTCTTTTGCAAGAAATTTCATAGCCCAATCAATTTGTATCAAAATGCTTTTCGAATCCAAGTTATTTAAAACTTCGGAACGAGAACCTTCCTGGTGTATTGTTCGTAAAATATGAAACTTCCAATCGTATGTCATCTCAATATTATGCTGAATTCAATGTAATAATCTTTTTAATTTATCTGGTGAAGCATTTGTTGTACAATCACTAACTAATGCTACTAAAGTTTGCAATGAACTATCAAGTAAAGAACATTGTTCACATCGATCATTTTAATGGTGGTCGCATGATTGCTGCCATTGTTTTTCTTTTGGATCATTTAAACCAAATACTGAACAGTGATCCATAGGCGGCGGAACATTTCTAATTTAGGGGAGGCTCAAAATTGTTTTTGAAAACAACGACAGAAAGTCGACATTAGACGGAGAAGACAGACTTTTAAATTTCTTGGTTATAACTTTCATTCGAAACATTTTCTTCACTGACCCATTTGCACACCTTCAGAGCAATCGAGAATTCTACTACACTATCAAAATTTTTATTTCATTATCAACATAAGCATACAAAATCTTAAACCTTGACTAAGGCAAATAAAAAAGTCGTAAGTACAAAAACTATTATTCATGTCCAAAAAAGGCTTTTCTACTCTGATTTTTTGCAATAAAATCAGTACAAATGCTGTTCAAGTCTAACTGATCTAATTTTTCTTTATGAACATGAGGAATAAGGACATGATTAAAACGTTGCTGTGTCATTGTTGATCGTAGATATGTCTTTATTCTATTCATAACACTGAAACATCGTTCAGCTGTAGCCGTTGTAATGGGAACTGTTAAATATAAACGCAATAATTTACAATATTCATGAAACATAGATTTCCCAATAGATTGTGCATTGAGTAAATCGCAAACAGTTTGAATTTTTGAAATCTTTTTTAAGCCGAAATTTTTTTCTAAGTTAATAGTTGAAAAATAATCAGGTAATAAATTCAACTCACACTTTAAACGTGTAATATCAATATCATCATTTAAAAATTCAACAATACTTTCAATATTAATATTATCATCATCTTGTGTACCATTCGCAGCTGCTATGATAAATTCTTCTACTTTACATAATAATGGGAACACAGACTGTTGAAAGCGTAAATCTAATGCATTTAACACACTATTGATAACGTAAAAATATTGCTGTTGATACATATCATACGAACTTTGATAAACTGTTGGTGCACGTATTGTACCAATATAACGTCTCGGAGGTTTCCTAAGACGTGTTAATACTGGTTCTTCTGTTAATGATTCAGCCTCTTTCAATATTAATTCATAAAACGTGTTAAAATAATCTATACAATTAATTCTTTGTAAATATTTTGTTAACGTTTTAATTGCACACAAAATATCTTGTAAACAATTTTGAATTCGTTGTAATGAGCACGAAACTTCTTCTGCAGCAGAAAAGACTAAATGACCTAGAGAAAAAGTAAAGAATATATGCTTATGTATTCAATTCTTCAAGCTTCTTTGTTAGTTTTTAATTGTTTTTCGAAAAATATCCCTCAAAGTGGAAACGCATTTCCTTCCTGTTGGAACGTCTGACTAGATCAGATCAGAGAGTAACAATATTAACATGGCTGTCTGATAGGACAATTGACTATTTTACTCTTTTTTACTGCTTTATAGACCAAAAGAGACATGTGATTACGAAAGGTACCACAGTTTTGTTTAGTTATATAGAAAACAAATAATTGTATTTACCTAATTTTAATCCAAAATACGTAGAAAACTTCTGCATTTGTTCTAGAAATCCGTTCGCTTTGATAGAAGGCGGACCACCTTCAACACTAATTTCATCCAACGATAATTTAACTAAGTCATAATTAATAACTAATGAATCCATTGATGATGCTCGCACCGTCCATCGAGTAGGACATAATGGTTTTAAGTTTGAATAAGAATTTAAACCGGTCAATTTATCTAATAGATTTAAACGTTTCGGAGATTTTGTGATAAAATTGACAATATCATTGGTTATATCTAAGGCAGATGCCACAAATGGTGAATCACGTGTAACATCTTGTAGTGCCAGATCTAATGAATGTGCATTGCAATGAACATAGTAAGCTTTCGAATTTAAATTTTTAATTCTTGATGATACGCCAGACACATGGCCGGCCATCGTTGCAGCTCCATCATAACCTTGTCCTCGACATAATTTTATATCTAAACCACACCGAACTAAAATATCAAGTATAACTTCTGTGATATGTTCGGCATTTTGAGATGTCAGCTGGTATAGCCCAATAACATCTTCATGCACCATGAACTGATCATCAACGGATCTAATTGTAAAACATAGCTGTTCAAGACCGGCTTCATCAGTCGCTTCATCACATATAATACTATAAAATCTACGATGTCTGATCTAAACAACAGACAGATAAACAAAATGAATTAAATTGACGAGAAGAATGAAAAAATGCATGTGCACATAAAAAACAAGTTCCAGTTAAGAGTAAATTTATTAGAAGCCTATCTGTCGTTTCTCTTGTGTTATGCTTATGAGTTTTATGTGTAGGATCTCTGTTATTAATGCCAATCCCTATACATCAATCACTTTTACCTCTTTCAATAATTCTCGAATAATTGTCAAAGATATAAGTTCACATATTTCATTTATTATATCATGAGATAAGTAAGTTCCTTCGTTTATCCATGAGGATAATTCACTAATATCATCTTGTTTCAACTTTAATACTTGTATTAGATTGCCTTCTTCTTCAGTGTGACCACGCAAAGCCAAACCCTGTCGTAACAAAAACTTGATTGATTTTAATTGAACCAACAGCATCTTTCTTCGCTGTGCCTGTTGATTTTGATGTACTAAACTGATTTGCGCTGCCACCGATGGTTTACACTGTTGTTTTACTAAATATATACAATCAGTATGACATTGGCTGTTTTCATGCCTTTCAAATTTAGCTAAAGCATTTTTCCAGCAATTAAATCCACGCACTGTGAACGAATAATCAGACATTTTATTTACTTGTGGATGATAACCACTCTGATAAGCCTTTCGACAATAATAACAATACACCTTTCCATTACTCTAATGCAAGAAAAAGAAATTAATGTTCAGTAGCGTTATAGTTGTGATTTTCCTTGTAGAAAATTTTATTAGGTTTTCTCACTTGGCAATACGAAAGCCAATCATGTTTGTTGAACCATCCTAATTGACAACTACGTTTGTCATTTGTTGATTTTAAAAGTGAAAAATTTTCGGGAACGTAGCGACCATCACATGTACAACAAAGTAAATTACATTTCAAAATTGTTTCATTTTCAGCTGTCGTGGTGGTGGAAGTAGATACTTCTGTCACTTCTGGTGACATAAATTCTTGAGTTGGATTAAAGTTTTCTTCATCATGAGATACATGAACGGACAAATTATTTGAGCTATCTACATGATTTCTAACAACTTCAGACGTTTTTTGTTTTTTGCTTTGAAAAAAGGATGTAATTTGACGCTGTTTTGTTGACGTCGGTGACGACATTTATTTTTTTTTTACGAAGTTTACTGTTTGTTTATCATTTCATAATCTTTCAAAAGTAAAATACAGATCATGATAAAAATTCTAATGACAAATAAAAATGCGTCGACACCATAAATGTATTCTGTGCGTTGACTATTCCCCTTCATCTTCATAAAGGAGGCGCTAGCATTAATAAGTGAAAATATTTTAAAAACATGCAACATAGATATTCTCGGGCTGAACATTACTTCGGAGAAAAAATAGCATCGCTTTTCTAACCGCTTTCACTTATCAAATATAGAATTACGATGAAATCAGGATTTTTTTCAAATAATTGAGCCTCTCCAAGCCTCCCCATTTGTTTTTTAGGGGAGGCTTGAGCCTCCCCTAGCCTAAGGGCTCCGCCGCCTATGCAGTGATCTGAAATTGTTGATGCATCATGAACGTGCAACTTATAATCACTTTTCAAATAATTTCGGGATAATTGTAAATCATTCTTTAACTTTCGAACACTATTGTCAGGAATTCCTAAATACAGGTCAATGACGATTATGTTTTAAGACAATGTTCTATTTACCGATCATTAATAATTCATCAGTAATCTTTAATAAGTTGTCAAAAGCCTTTGATCCATCAGCTGCAAAATAGTCAAGACCTTCCAAACTCTTCCTTGTTAATGCTGGACACCCATCTAATATCTCGTACAAAACACTCCTGGATAATGGTTTGAAGTTGGCTAAGCAAGTTTCATTGCAAAACTGATGATATTGCATTATTATTCTTGACGGTATAATATTTCGAATATGGTTTGGTATTTCAATGGTTTCACCACTACTCATCGTGAGTTTTTTATTTCCAAAAGAAAGATCAGTTATTATATGAGGTGATAATATATATTCAATAAAATGATTGACTTGACTAATTGTAAATCGACATGTAGGTGGTCTTTCAAACTCAACAACTGTTCCACGACCTTTATTAATAAAAATTACGAATATTCATGCTGAAAACAATACTATAATCATAACATTCACTTTAGCTTGTCTTCGGGCCTCTTTAAACTTCCATGATGTTAAATCGGGTATATATTGTTTAATTGAAAGAAAAGGTATATCAAAAGCCACAATGGAAAGAAGTTGTCGCCTTGTAGACCAGTGTTGAGAATTGGAATATGCATCAGCAACAGCTTCCATAATTACTTCATAATTCTCGTTATTATTGTTCTTTTTGCTATCATTTTCACAATAAATCAAATCATGCCAAACTGTTTCTACATCATTAGGTGCAAGAATTCCAATGATAAACAAAAGAATCTTTTTTAATTGATTAAGAAAACTAAATTAGATTCAGATAATAACCCATAGCAAGGAAGTTCTTAGGAAAAATAAGACATACTTTCTTTCACTATGATGTTGTAAGTTGTGATATGATGAGGTCATCTCTATCCTACCCTGAAAACCTTGATTTTTCAACCATTCAGAAAAACTTTCTTTTCCATCTAATACAGTATTATTCCGATAAAAGCTATCATCATAAATGCTTTCACTCTTTTCAGGTTTGTGCACAATCATTGGATTGTGCAACCATTCAAAAAGCTTTTTGCATTTCAGATGGTTTTTCTTTTTTATTATACTGTTTTTCTAGTTTTAAACGGCACGCGGTGCAAATAGTTTTATCATAGATTGAAAGATGATGATCTGACCATAAACCCATAGCAAGAAGTTTTGAAACATTTCTAAGACCGCTTGTAGATGCCTTCTTGTTTTTGTCAAAGACATGTTTACAGATGTCACAGTTATTACGTCGGGAGGTTGTTATTATTAATTGGTAATAGTTTAGGCAAATATCAAATTCAAATAAATTTATCGGTGCTAAATCAAAAAATCCAGCACGCAACAACAGATATTCTAATTCAGATTTATAATCCG